>QKYT01000097.1:76415-106389 GCA_003550305.1 Glomus cerebriforme | reverse complement strand
CCTATGCAAGGGAATTATATTTTCCACATGAATTCAAATTATTATTGAGAGGAAGCAGAGATGGATTTACTCCTAAAAAGTTTCATACATTATGTGATAATATACCTCATACTATTACATTAATTAAAGTAAAAGGAACAGAAGAAATTATTGGTGGGTATAATCCTTCTATATGGAAGAGTTCACGTGAATATGAATGGGGTGTAACAAAGGATAGTTTTATATTTTCATTTAAAAATAAGGATAACTTTAAAGATCCAATTTTAAGTCATGTGGTGAATATGTATGCTGCATTGTTTTATAACTGTGATCATGGACCTACATTTGGTGCTGATATTGCTATGTGTGTAGCAGAAAATGATGACTCAAAAGAATATAATTATATTTGGTGTACGCAAAAAGATTATGAAAAGAGGATAAGAGATACAGAAGATGAATTTTTAATAGAAGATTATGAAGTATTTCAAGTAATAAAGTAACTACAGTATGTAAGTCATATTAATATTATATAACTTTTCATTTTATTTATTTATTTTTTTAGTTTTTGAATATAATTCAATTTAAATAAATTTTTGTTTATAAAATTAATGTAGTGTTTGTTCACCATTTAGATAAATATTTGTGAAGAATAACTAGTAGTTGTATATTATTACATTTATTTTTTTAAAATCTTCTCTTTTTTTTATTATTTGCGAAGTTATCTAAATAAATTGACCTATTTAAAAATTTTCAAAAAAAAGTTGCGTATATTTTTTTTATGAAACTAAAGCTACAGTACAATTGTATCCATTGTAAATACGCATCAAAAAATCATCTTTTCTTTCTAAATGCAATAGAATGTAATGTTTTAATCTCTCACAATCGAAACTGACATTAAAATAAATAAAGAATTTGATCTTTATTTAGAAGTTAGAATGTGAATGGATTGGTTAACTTTAAAATTAAACATAAATGATAAACAATGGTTAAAAAAAGTAAATGTGATAATGTTTGTTACACTTTAACAAAAGTAATCACAATATTTTTAAAAAAATTGTTTTATTCGGAATGGAAAATGAAAAATCGTATTCATTATGGGTAGATTTTAAACATTTATTCGATTAAGTAAAATTTAGATAATTGGTAAGGCTTGATTTCTTACGATTATATATAATATACTGAAACTTTAATATTGGTCTTTATGATGAGGATTATTTTAAGAATAATTATATCAAGATAATTTTTTAGATCTGATGAAAAATTTAATTGTTACCATTTAAATTATACACTAAACATGCATCTAATCAAATAAAAAAATTTGGAAACCATTTTCATAATTTAATCAAAATGATTAATTAAGAATTAAGAATTTATTTTAAAAGTGAAATTGTCGAATTAGGAAACGAAAGAGATTTAATATTTAAAGATTGTATCTCGAAAATGAAAATGGTTCTTTACCACCATAAAAATTGTGTATAAGCACGCTATAACTCTAAAGATTTCAAATTAAATTAAATTTTTTTTAAATGCAATAGAATATTGAGAAAAAAGTTGTTCAGTTATCATGTAAATAAAAGATAATACCAAAAATGATTTTTTCAATACTTGAAATTAAGTTTATTATCATCTTATCTTAGATATAATAATAAAAAATAAAATGAAATGATAAATGATCTAAAAAAATATTTGTTATTTTACGTAATTTTTAAAAATCAAAACAAATAAAAAAAAAAAAGAATTTTATAAACTTATACAATTTGAAATACTACTGAAATTCTTCACATTCTTCTACAGTAAATCCCTAATTAGTTTTTCATAAGTTTTTTACTCTCATTACCTAAAAATGAGTGTAAACATCGACAGATAGACAAAGAAACGATGATGGTAGGGATAGGGCTATACATCCTACTAAATAGACGTGTACTGAGTCTGAATCTATTAAGAAAGTAATGAAGTAAAAGAACTACTTTAGGCTAGGATATATATATTTTTTTGAACATTTAGATATCTCATAATTTACATAAACTCATACTGTAGATAGTCGTAGTTCGTAGTTTTATAGTTGTCATAATGAATTTCATCAGAATTTACTATGTGATGTACTACTTATGAAATTTGGCAAAAAGGATCATTTAATTAATTTATATATCAATATATATAGCCAAGTATATTGAGTTTATAATAAAATCTATTTTTATTAAATGAGTCTTAATACTATTTTTGATGGTTTATATGTTGTAATACACTAAATTTTCAAATTTTACACATATGATTTATTTAAACAATTATAATAAAGATTAATAAAGATATCATGATCAAATTTTATATTTATTATTTTATAAATATGATTTAAATGTATTTATTTAAGTTAGATTAACGATCAATAGTAGTACATTCAGCATATTTATGTAAAAGATTCATATGATTGACTTTTATAAAAATATCTTTAATAAAATTTCGATAATACAATAAAATTGAATAATATGAATTATGTAACTCATAAAATCTTAGTATCTTCTAATATTACATAATTATATATTAATACAATTAATACACAACGCGTATTATGAATCATATGTACAATTATACTTGTACATTAGCCCATGATTAAAAATGGCAATAAAAAATGAACAAATAAATCTAAATTAAGTAGTACATTACATAATTAATAATAAAACTACATAATTAGTTGTAATGACTCATCCTTTGTAAATTTTACAAAGGTAAAAATATATATATAGATACCAACAATTTTTTTAAAAAAAAATATTTTCTCTAAATTTAAAATAAAAACCTAGATTCACTGGATTTTCCCTTTAAACTCTTTTCTTTCTATAATTTCTTTCTATAAATTTATTTTCTCTTTATAATAACCCTTTTAAAAATAAACAAATCCTTTAAATTTCTTCTTTATCTTTCCTTATACTGTATATAGGGGTCTTCCTCGTATCAGGCAAGGAAGGTCCAGCAGGTAGTTGAGTATTTCCTATCTAGCTGGTTTGATTTTTTTTAAATTCCTTTAAACTTCCTCTTATCTTCCTTATACTGTATATAGAGGTCTTCCTCGTATCAGGCAAGGAAAGCCGGTCAGATAGTTGAGTATTTCCTAACTGGCTGGTTGGTTTAGATTAGAATTCCCTTCTCACTTATTTCACTTAAATCCAGTAACTCTCTAAAGATACCATCTGTTAGCAAGAAGTCCATCACCAGAGTCCATTATAAGTTGAAAATCTGTAAGATACTAAAATCTGAAAGTTGAAACCTGCCTCTCCTAAAAAGAAGATAATTAAGATATTATGGAATTTAGTAAAACAAGATATAAGAAACAAACAATTTTATTAACAGAAAATGAAGAAACAAAATATATGAAGTAGAAAAAAGAAGGTGCAGTGCAGCAGTGGGTCATATTAGACCTTTTAAACAATATCAAAAGAATCCATGGATAATACTGTGCGATAATAAGAAGGCAAGATAAATGGGTGAATAAAGAATTGAAGACTAAAGAAATCATTGAAAATGAAAATTTCAATAACTAAAAATGAGAAGAAAGATATAAACAGAAATGCACAGAAACAAAATGAACAATTTGAGGAAAAGTATATAAATGAAGAAAGTTATGCTGATAGAAATAAGAAAATACTAGGATTATCGGAGATTATTTATGAAGTTGTGAAAAAAAAGTGAGAATTATTGAGAATGATACATCAGATTTATTTAAGAAAGACTAAAAAAAAATACCCAGCAGAGATCCGGAAAAGAAGAAAAGTATTAAAATGGGAGAATAATTTAAAATTAATAAGTTCTATTATATTAATTGAAACATACGAAAAATAAAAATGTAATAAGTTAGAAATAGAAAGAAATAATGATATAAATTAGAAAAAAGAAAATCAGAAAATAGGAAAGTGAATTTGCTAACAGGATTGGATAAATAATAAACAATATTCGGATAACAATTAGTAAATTAATTTAGATTTGATAAGATAGAATAGATTAGAGACATCTAATTATACTGAATTTTTTTTTAATTTTAAATTAATCAAATGAATAAATTAATAATTATGAAAATAAACCATTTATTACTGTATTTTTAAAGAAAAATAATAAAATAAACTCTTTTTATTTAAAAATTAATTTCTAGTCACTATTATCATGTTAAATATTTCTTAATTATATTTCTTAATTTTATTAAATAAAATATGCTGTTAAACAAAAAAAAATTATGTTAAATATTATTTTGTGAATTATTTCGGCCAGATAACTTAATGGGTAGTCAATTATGATATATTTAAAGTATTATAGGTCGGATAATTAATGATGATCAGACGGTTAATTTGACGAATTATTAATCTAAGCCACCCAAAATCACGTGCATGTACTTGTGCTGTAGGGATGGCACGTGATTTAAAACAAAGGTGTTTTTTAAAAATCTTTTTTTTATATTATATCTTTAAACGTTCGACATCAAATTATATATTAGCGAATTATGATAATATATTTTAAAGATAATAAATGTTTTTTTAAAAATCAGTTTTTTTATTGTTTTAAAACATTGATCAGCTACCTCTTATTGTAAAGAGTTGGGCATAGGTTATAGCGTAGAATCTAGATTAGTTTTACTTTTTATGTAAACTAGATAGGAGCGAGGTCCATTAATTTTATTTAGGTTAGATCATTTATCTGTTATGATTTTGTATTTATATTAATTGTTTTCCAAATAAAGTTTAACTTAAGACATAAAAAAACATTGATCGGCATGATCATAATAAAATTGCGTAATCATATTTTGATCAATAGACAACTTTGTGATTATCTAAATGACAAAAAAAATTTATTGAAAAATTAATATATATTATATAATAAAATGCTTAAATTTTTGTTGCAAATATGTACGTACAAGCATATTAAAGTTCTTATACTATGCGATCAGGACTATCATAGTGAAGTCTTTCAAAGTATTTAATAACATAAATTGTAAACATAATTAATATCATTTTAATATAACCAATATATGTATAGTTTTTTTGTTAGGCATTAGTATCAATATTAGCTACAAACAAATAAAAATTTTAAGCCACTTATTGATACCATATAGGATCAAATCAAAATATTTTTTTTTATGTCATAATTTAGACCCCGATAGATTACGCTAGTGTTATACAAAGCATTTTTGAACCAATAATATTTTTTTTTATTTTTTTTTTTTATACTAGCAAAGGACTACCTACATGAACATCTAATTTTAGGGGACGTAAAAGTAATTAGATTATGACATTAAGTAAACCCCCAAAGGAGGGTCGCCTTGCCTAAAACTAAAAAAAAAAAAATCTAGATTAGGCGTATAATATCGAAAGAAAAGGAGTAGAGAAGAAAATTTTGAGAAAAGAGAAATCAACAATAAAAAAAAGCTACAGTAGCATAAAAAGAAAAAAAAAGAAGCCAAAGCAGCTTAATCTATCTGCATTGTTCTTTCAGAAAAAATATTCTGTCTCACGTAAACGCTGTCAGGTGAGGAATGTTAATACCTATTTTAATTGTTTTTGTTAAGATGTTATATGTGATTACTGCGGAGGTAGTGGGAAGTCCTTGTTCCTTTTATGGATAATATGGTTGGTAGTGATGTGTCTAATATGATTGTAGACGTGTTGATTTCCATATAGTAGGACGCGGTGCCATCGTATTTCCTGATGGATCTAGGCCATGAAGTTTAATGCTCAAAGAGCGAAGTATTTGTTCGTCTAGCAATTTTCTGGTGTAGTGTGTTCAACCTTCGCAATTCGATTGAGGATTCCGTGTCGTCGGCGTTGTTGTTTCGTCAATGTTGCCAGTTTTATATCCGGTGGTGATTATTTGAGGATTGTAAAAATATCTTGTATAGATGTATGGTATGGGGTGCGTGTTTGTTGTAAGTGGATGTTCACGGTTTAAGAATTGGTAATTGCATTTATAAGCAATACCACGTCTGTTTGAGATGACGGTTTTGGTATGTTGATTTTGATAATTCAAAAGAATTTGTTTAGTAGCATATGAATGTTTGAGTTGTGGTGTGATATCATTGTGGCCTCTGCGGTCATGACTCATGATGATCGGCAAAGGTAATGTACAAATGATATTTGAGCGGTGATTACAAGGGACATATATACCCAGGTGGAAACGGTATTTTTTGTATGAAAAATTGAAAAAGGTTTTAGTGAACCGATTGCTGAAATTAGAGTCAGCTCGATTTCTAAAAATGATAATACGAGACAATAGTAATAATAATTTCGTTGAAAGTACTTGTGTTGTATGCGTTTAGGGAGAACTTTTTATATTTTGAAAAAATGTGTGAGGAGTTTACTAATTTGGAATTTGTTATTCATTGAATGAGATCATGTTGAGTTATATACAGATGCGGAAATTGGCACGCGATGATCGTTGGTGTGAATTTTTAATTGGAAGAATCTTCTAACTCAAAAAGGAAGGTTTACTACGATGAGAATCAAAATTCGGTTGTATCCCCATTGATCAATGTGAAACTATCCGTGGCAATATTTTTTTTTTCTTTTGAAAAAAAAAACTTTTTGTTAAGGGCCATGTTATATTAAACATAAATTTCGATAATGAAATTTTATAAGGTTGTCTTCTTCACTGAACGTTGAGTGTAAAAAGGTTTAAGGGAATTCCGTTAGGTGGGTTCGTGGACTTTTTCTTATTGAAAAGCCTGTCTGGTTTAATTTTGGATTTATGTTACTGCGGAATTCATACGAATTGGAAGTGTTTTCTGAACCAATCATATTTAAGGGAAGGGATCCAGGATATTACCCGAATTTGAGTATCACGTGACGCTTATGTAAATTTAAGGTATTTTACAAATAGAATAAATAAAATACGTATTTTTAATCACAACATCAGTTTCCTCTTTCTGCACTGTATAGTTCTAGTACCCACATACCGAACCTAGGGCCTGATTTATCAAGGCCGACCTAACCATTTCCAGCCTAATGCAATTACACAAAGACCATACTCAATTTAGCTAATTAGTTTCCTAACAGGGTTAAAATGCCAAGAAATATTATATCATAGAACTTTGATGGGAGATGAGATAAACTTAATTTAGCAATATACTTAAGAATTGTTTGATTTATATACATATTTTTTTCTGCGTTTTCTGCGTTACAAATTTATATTTACGGTATATTGAAGCGCGTTTTCTTTCTTTAAAACATTAAATTGCCGAAATTTTACCGAAATTTTGCCGAAAAATATGAATCATAATGAATCATACAATATAACCTTTAATGAATTACGCGAAGATCTGAAATTTAAATTTTGTATAAAAAAAAAAAAAAAAAAAAAGAGCGAGAGATTTCTACTGCATCACAAAGAAAGTCATTACTTTTAAATTACTGTATTCGCATTTGATGCAACTTGACTCCTAATTACGACGGATGAAGATAGAAATTATATGATCTATAAATATTATAAAAATTAAATAAATTAAACTTTGAATTTAATATGCAGGTGAAAAGAACATTTCACCAGGCAATTCCGAATATAATCAAAAACTCAAAAATTGTTTTTCACGCAATATTTTTTTATTCGAATTTTTTTTTTGTCATGATGATATGAACGATTTCATTATTATTTTTTTTTAGTAAACGAGTTTTTTTTTTTTTATCTGCACATATAAGTTTTACAATCAACTTTTCAAGTTGTATGTAACTATTCCCTAAAAAAAAAACTAACTAGCCTAAATCTTCCGATTAAAAAATGGCCTGATTTTATTGTATTATTTTATTCGGTAAAAACGGTTATCTTCGGAATTTTGATAAGAGAATTAAATTGTTTCTAAAAATACCTCCCACTCACTTGACGGAAAATATAAATATATATATATATATTTTTCAATTTGTAAAAATAAAGTTCTTTTATTTTTGGAGTAAACAATTTCTCCGTTAAACCTTCATTATACTGTATAATGATCATACATATATATCTTTTGAGGTTGGTGAAATATGCATTGAAACATTATACGAGTCATTCTATTTATTCCTTTTATCGGAAGATATAAATAAGCAACGCTTCTGCCAAGAGTTCTTTAGAAATATTTCAATATTTCTTTTTTTTCGTTACCTTCCAAAACTAAAATTTACTTTTAGTTTTCGTATTCACGATATATAATCTTAAAAGATGAAAGTAACGAAATTTATATCAATTTTGGCCCTAGGAATTTGTCTTGTAACAGCCTCTCCTCTTCATCCTAGACAAGCACCAGTAGGTAAATGGGATATAGTCGGTGACTCTGAGGTTGCAGCTATGCACATAGTTCTTGCTTCCTATAAAGACATATATATAATTGATAAAGTTGAAGCAAATAAGATTAAACAAGCGAAAGGAAATCCAGCGATTTCTGCTGTATATGACATTGAAACGAATCAAGTTACTCCCCTCGACCTTACTACAGATACATTCTGTTCAGCAGGTTCATTCTTTGCCAATGGAACTCTCTTTCATGGGGGTGGTGCAGAAAGTGGTCTCGGATATAATCCAGGTTATCAGAGCGTAAGATTTATAACACCGACGGACCCAAATCCTGACTGGACGGAAATACCGGATGGAATGACCACAAGTAGATGGTATCCAGCTATGGCAACACTTCCAAATGGAAATGTTCTTGTAATGGGGGGATCGTTGAAAGGGACAGGAAAAAATAATGATGCTTTTAATAATCCAACTTATGAAATTTGGTCTGCCGGAGGAGCACCACAACCGCAGCCCGTACAATTTCCCTTTTTAGTAGAAGTGATGCCATATAATCTTTATCCATTTGTACATGTTATGCCAAATTTTGATAATAAGCAAATAATATTCGTGTTTGCAAATACACAAGGAATTCTCTATGATATTGAAACCTATACTGTAATTTCAAAAATACCAGTAATACCTGATGGTGTTAGATCATATCCATTAACTGGTAATTCGGTTTTATTACCTCTTAAACCATCATTAAATTATAAACCAACTATTATGATTTGCGGAGGTAATACAGAAATGGAGATTACTTCTCCTGCAATTGCATCTTGTGGTAGAATTGATCCAACTGAAGCAAACGCTCAATGGGAAATGGATAATTTCGGTGGTACTGGACGTGTTATGCCAGATTCTGTTCTTTTACCAAACGCACAAGTCTTATATGTAAACGGTGCCGGAACGGGTTTCGCTGGATATCATCGTGGTCCAAAAGATAATCCTCTTTATCTTAATGATAATCCAACCCTTACTCCTTTCATTTACGATCCTGAAACCAAAGAATGGAACACTAATCTAGCCCCATCAACCGTTCCAAGGATGTATCATTCCGTTGCAACCTTGGTATCAGATGGAAGAGTTTTCGTAGCAGGTAGCAATCCACAACCAAATGTAGAACTTGGCACTAAATTTCCCACCGAGTAAGTAATTAATTTATTTAGTTTATTTTAATTATTTTACTGTAAATTAACAAATTTATTCTTTTTAATTTCACCTAGGTATCGCGTTGAAATGTTCACTCCTCCTTACTTGCAGACAGGGTTGGCACGTCCTGTTATCAATAGCGTAGCAGGATTTACAACATTAAACACTCAAAGAGTTCAAGTGACATATCAACAAACAGTTGAAGTTAAAGTCACGAAAGGACAAACCAATTCATTCATAACAGCTGCTATAATTCATCACGGATTTGTTACACATTCACAGAGTTTCTCCCGAAAATATGTTTTGCTTAAGGTAATATCTGCACAATATGATCCTGATAATAGTAATAATCTTACATTAAATCTTGAAATGCCACCAAACCCAACTATACTTCCTCCTGGTCCAAGTTATCTCTACATTCTTGATAATGGAATTCCCGCTACTTATTCTGTTGCACTTACACTAACTTTAGATACAACTTAAAAATGATAATGAAATTGGGTATTCCACAACATAGAAACTTATTTTATTGATTCATTATTCATAGATTAAATGAACGTTAAATTATCACTATAAAATTTTTTTCTTGTGAAAAGTTATTGTTTTAATTTAACTTTAAATTTTAAATTTTTAATAAATTAAATTTTTTTTATGCGGATCTATCAATAAATTCTATCAGTTTGATCAGTTAAACAAACGCGTTTCATTTATTTGATGTTACCATAAAAAGAAAGATTATTTAACAATTTATTTTGAACTACATCAACTACATAAAAACAATAGTAATTAATAGGGAAAATAAATAGAATAATTTTTTTGTTTTTACCGTTTGACAACACAAAACCCTGCATGCATGATATCATAATCTTGTCATCGATCCCGGAGATATCCGCAATAATATTTTTGTCGGGACACTAAGAAGTATAAATTCAAAGTATTGACTTTTATAATATTTTTTTTTAAAAAAAGTAATGGATTAGAGATGTTGTAGTTCACGATAATGGTAAAAAAAAAAGTTTGATTTTTAATTAATTCAAGGGCTATAATATTAATTTTTATGAACTATTTTTAGATAAGGCATCCAAAAAAATTAAGTAAATTTACCATATTATTATATAATCAATCAAAACTGTCCTACATATAAAATTTATATGTGTTATTAATAAAATATACCGATCAGAAAATACCCCAAAAGTCAGTCACCCAATTATGTTATCCTTGAAATGCGATGATCGTTACATATTTTTTTTTAAAAAAAAACCTTTAAAAAATTCTTGTCCATTAGCAAACATTTGTATATCTAATAATACAGTTGCATGAGGTAATGTAAGACCTTGTGTTTTATGTACAGTTAAAGCAAATGCATTTTGAAGTGGAAATTGTGTTCGTCTTGCTGGAGCTCCATTAAAATTGAAATAAGCTGTAGTTTTTTCCACAATTATTTGGTTTATTCCAGAATTTACAGGAAATACTACTTCTACATGATTTTCATCTATTTAATTTTGTTATTATACCAATTGATCCATTGCATAGTTCTTGACTAAATAATTTATTAGGCAATTGTTTTTGTAATTTGTATCTAGATCCAATGAACCCAGATAATATTACCTGTCCTACATAAGGGCTGATTAATTCATTATCGCGTCAGTTAAATCAGCGACGTGTTTGTACAAATAAATTTTTTTCTTTTTTTTTACTTCTTTCTTTCTCCCCACTGCACTCTTTCAATTCTAAAGGAAAAAACTATTTCCTACCTCTTATTCCTTAAATATGAATGAACTATTTTTAATCTTTCTTTTAACATTAACATTTCTTTTGATAACCCCAGTAAGAAATGATCAAGCTTATAAGTGTCAAATATCATAAATGCAAAAGGACTATTTGTGTTTGGAATTAAGATGAGTCCGAACAAATAAGAAAGATTCTCATGAGAATAATGATAATAATATATATATATATGTATTATTTGTATACTATCTTAACGGTTTAAAACTGGGAGTTCACTAAAGAAAAAATAAAAATGAACAAATGAAGAAGCGTAAGTTTAGCTGTGATTCAGGACAATATAAACCTTCTGATAAATTAGTACAAAAAAATGAATTAACAATAGACTTCAATTAGATTAAGAAGATTGCAATTATTCAAAATTAATAAAAAGTTCAACTTTCAAAACATAAACATCAAGGAAGGGGAATAATCTATAGTAAATTTCGAATACTTTATTTCAAATAACAAACAATCATCAACTTTAAATGCATGAGTCTTTAATAAAATATTTAGATTTTTTTAACATGAACTTCCAAATATTTTTTATCTTCTATAAATATCTTCGCATAGAAATATCATGTTGTTACAAGTGAAAAATTCATCAAATTTTATTAATGGATTTTGTGAATCGTACATCGTTTGTTTTTTGAAGATTTTAAAGACGCTGCCAGTATATTGTTGTTGAGAACTTTTTCTACTGTAGTAAAGTTTATGACTATTTTATTCTATCCAAAATATTAATAGATTGTAGAATTAACTTATTTTCTTTATTTTCTGGCTAGTAATTTTTTTTATTAAAATCAAATCGCACAAATATATTTTTACTAATCTGATCAGAAATACTAAAAAATAATATGTGGATCAGATCAAATTTAGATCTGACCTTAGGATTGATCGAACTAACATCAAACCAGAAGTTATGCTCAAACTTGGAAATAATAAATAGTATTAGGCTTGGGTGGGAAATATCATTATGACTTACATAAATTTGATTCATAAAAAAGTTTCAATAATAATTAATTATTTAAAGATTTTCTAAATTAAAAAATAGTATAACAAATTTTCAAAATTCATAAGACAAGACTCCATAAATTCATTGAAGTTTTTATTTTCAAGATCAGAGTATGATCAATAAATACTACAGAAATTTTTCATCTTCGATAAGTAAATCACTTTCATAAAAAAATGTAAAATATTTCAAAAATATAATTATAGGTCCAATAATCTAGATCCTTCTATTCAAAAACTGAAAAGGAACTATCTGATGTCCAATAGGGGAAATTTTCCTTTATGGAATTAGTCCACATTTCTTACACTATCCGAAAGAGATCCCGGATTTACCACATTATGTACAATGTAGATAAACTGTATTTCTTGTTTTCTTTTATAATATACTGTTATTACTGTATTCGTTATATTTCTAGAATTCTAACAAAAATCAATTGTTGATTCAACATTAGATAAGTGACATCCTCAGTATGTTCTTTTCTTGTATTAATCACAATAATTGTGACTTAAAGCATCAAATTATCAATTTTTTTAGAAGCAAAATTTTGAGTTCTAATAAGCTCATATAATCATGCGTCCAAATAATTTAATTAAACCGTATTACAGTATTACATGATCATCATAATTTATCTCCGAATAAAAATTAAAAAACATTCCACAAGCTTTTCATTAAAATTTTGTGTTTCATCGCATGTTTATGACACAAAAATAAAATGACATAATTGTTTTGGATGTACCATTAAAAATAAATATGATCGGTAAAGTTTACAACAAAAAAAGATTTTTTTTTTTATATAAAAATATAAAATAATCATGTCGGAAGTAAACTCAATTGATAATAATTTATATAAACAGAATGTTTTAATTTTTAAAATATCAGATTATGATTTGAATAAATATGAAAGAATAATGAAATTTCAGAATTATGATCTTATTTTATGTGAAAATTGTAATCAAAAATTAGAACCTATTAATCCTGGTCTTCTTTATTATTGTAAAGATTGTTATGAGAAACAAACTGATGAAGAAGAAAAAAATCGTATTAAATATGGAAAATGTAAAGAATGTTTTCAAGCAAATAAGTATATCAAAGGGTGTAACCCTTGTGGTATAAAACACTTTCAAGAAGATTTTGATAAGTGGACTAGTGGAAATAAAGATATTGACAAATTAATACAAGATATTCAACTTTCAGATATAATTGACAAATTAGAATGGATTCCATATGATAAATTTAATGATATTAAATATATAGCCGAAGGGGGTTTTGCTAAAGTATATTCAGCCATTCGGATAGATGGAAGGATTAAACAATGGAAAAAAAAATCTAATGACTGGGAAAGACATGGACCAGAAACAGTCGCTTTAAAAGTATTCAATAATTCATCAGATAATATAAGTGAAGATTTTATAAATGAGGTTAATAAATATTAATTAAATTCCTATTGTTTTTTATACTTTTCTATTTAACTACAGTATTTACAGTACTTTCATTAAAAATTATAGATAAAATTTTTTGGAAAATGTGGAACTGTTGGTGGTGTAATAACTTGTTATGGAATTACTAAAGATCCAAATACACAGAATTATGCACTAGTATCACGATTTATAGAAAATGGTAGTTTACGTTCTTATCTTGATCAAAATTTTAATTCAATAAATTGGAAACAAAGATTTTATATTATGTATATAATCTCTTATGGACTTTATCATATTCATTATTTTAATTCAATTCATAAAGATCTTCACTTGGGTAATGTTTTGCAAAAATCCGAATATTCATTTATTAGTGATTTTGGATTTTGCAAACCAGCAAATGAAAATTCATCTAAAAAGATTTATGGAGTAATACCTTATATGGCACCTGAAATATTACGTGGAAAAGAATATACACAGAAATCTGATATATATTCATTGGGTATTATTATNAATGAAATAATTTCTNTAATTCCTCCATTTAATGATGAATCACATGATCATTATCTTGCATTGGATATTTGTCGTGGTAAACGTCCAGAAATAAAAAATGATACACCAGACTTTCTAAAAGAATTAATTCACAAATGTTGGGATGCAAATCCGGAAAATCGTCCAACTGCTGAAAAAGTTTATAATAAATTGAAAAATTATGTTTTTGATGATCAGCATATAAAACAAGTTAAAGAACTTAAAGAATTAACATATAATTTTATTCCAATTACAAAATCAACAACAAAAACACAATTATATGAAACACATACTCATGCAATTTATACAAGTCGACTTCTCAATTTATCAAATCTACCTGAACCTGTAAATTGTTTAAATCAGAAAGAATTTATATCTTCAAGAAATACAGCAGGTAAATTATTTGTAATTAATTTATTTTTATTAAAATAATTAAAATTATTAAAATTATTTTTTAATCATAAAAGAAACCAGTACTCGTTCTTCTGAATGTCTTGACTGTATTGTTATTATTTAAATAATAAATTAGGTAAGAAAAGATTTTATCTTGTTTACATTATTAAATTAATTAAATTAATTATTTGTTTGATATTTAGACGTTAATGATGAAAAGTAAATTAAGGCAGGAAAACAATACTTTTATATTTTTATATTTTTTTATTATTTTTTTTATGATCTATAACAACAATATTTTATTTTAAGAATTATATAAGTTATCCATAAAATAAAATAAAATAATTATTTTAAAATTATAATACTGGGTGTCATCAAAAAAATTCAATTAAACTTCCTAATTTATAAAAGGTGAATGATTTATGCTAAATCTTTATTGCATATCAGCGGATTTGATTATTGGCGTAATATCACATGTTAATGCTAAGCCACTAATTAAAATTTTTAACAAAAATAAATGAATTGAAAAAAATATTTCTTTCAAAATTCACCTTTAAAAATATCTTTGTAAGAAACTACAGAAGAAAAAAAAATTTTTAAAAAATGTTTAAGGAAATAAAAAACACTTAATAAAAAATTGAATATAACTATTCGTAAACACATAATATGCCATACCTTAAGTTGGATTGTAACTATGTTCGATGAGTAAAGAGTTCTTTATTAACAGTTTTTTTGTCTTAACGGGAAGTAAGATCAAAAAAAATTTTTTAATCTGAAATTCACCTGATATAAAATTCCGTGTATGCTGATCGAATTAGTATTATAAAAGGCTGATTATATTAAAATAACGCATACAAAACAAAACAACATGTTCTGTAACAAGAAATCAAAAAAGAACTAACTCCTCACATCATCACGCCTAAACTAAAATTAAACATACGTGATATGATGATCTATGACATTTCAGGTAAATGGGATGCAGAAAAGATTATTCATTATTACTGAAGAATTAAGGATCTTGTGAGGTCACAATTACATAATAGTACTGAGAATTCTCTTACTAGTTAGATGGTTCACTGGAGACTTCTTTAGAACAATTCAAACAATTATCTACTTTTCAAGTCATAATTTCCAACTTAAGCTCAGGCAGTCAGGCTATGATGAAGTTGGTGCATTCAAGAATACAAAATTCATGCAACATTATCACTTAGATTTGTATAATGAAAATTGTTGTAATGAACTTCTTTGGCTAGAATATCAACTTGGTCATTGTGTTTATTATCAGAATGAGTATTAACTTTATGCATGTAAATGTAAAGTAAGATTATTAATAAAAATAATATCACGTAAAATGATTCATAAAGAAAAATTTGATTCTTTAAGATATTTCATCATTTTTATAGTAATAAAGTTATTGAATGATTAGAATAACTGTAAATTTGTAATTATAATGATCAATTATTGCTTTGCTATCAGTATATATTAATAGTAGAATTAATAAGTGATGTTAAAAGGGCAACAATGATAGCAATAAACTTAGCATGAGAAGAAGATGGCCAAACATTGCATTTAATGGCAAAAGAAATATTGGGGAGGAATTAATAAAATTTTCGAGTATATCAAAGTATGCGATTGTTGATATTGGACAATAATAGAACTATTTAAATTATGTAATAATTCAGCTTGTGAGAATATATCTTGAATCATATAGGGAAATGAATAGTATCCAACAGTTTATTCTTTTTCTCATATTTAATATCCTGGATTCTAATTTGCATTGGCCATAGGAGAAACAATTGTATTATATCCAGAATGTAGATTACAACCTTAATAATTGGGTAGTCTGTCATTGATAAAGAATAATCTATAGCCGAATGTTCTAAAACTATTTGCCGCAATTCAGAATGTTTTTCTATAATTCATCCAATGATTGGAGGACGTAAATCTTGATTCCATGTTGTTATAATTCATTTGGAATTTTACACATGTGGATCAGGAAGTAAAAGAGAAAACCCTTTTAAAATTTGAATATTGATTAGGATAAATAAATTTTGGTAATAAAATTCATTAATCCATCTTGAGATACAGTAGTCTAATGACATATTTGCTAACATTTTGAACTATTTTGGTTCACGAAAAATTTAATATACGATGTATAAAACTGATTGGTTTAGATTAGAATTCCCTTCTTACTTATTTCACTTAATTTCAAAAAAATCCAGTAACGCTAAAAATACCATCTATTAACAAAAAGCCTATTATAGTTGTAAAATAAAACATGAAACCTGCTTTTCCTAAGAAAATAATTAAGATATTATTGGATTTAACAAAACAAACTGATAAGAAAGAAACAATTATATTAACAGAAAATGGGAAAACAAAATATATGAAGCATGGAAAAAGTGAGGATTATTGAGAAACCCAGAGAACTGGAGAAGAGGAGCAATATACCCAAAAAATAAAATATGAAAATAATTTGAAGCCAATAAATTCTTGTTAATTGAAATATATGAAAAAAAGGTGTAGTAAGTTAGATAAATTAATTTAGATTTGTTAAGATAGAATAGATTAGAGACATTTTAAATTAACTATACTTTATAAAGTCAGTTGCTGATAGCTGTCAATATTATCATAACTACTAGTCCAATTTTTGAAATTTTGTTGCGTTACATTACATCAATCACATGTTTTGAAAAATGAAAATCATGTGTTGAATTTTTTTTTAATTTGTCACATTTAAAAACATTTCACATGGGGAGGAGGCAATTAACAAAGAATTGTAAATATTTTTAATGCAACTGAGTCAAATCCTGGAAATTTCTAATTTATTATTCTTAATATGATGTTTTTTTTAAAAAAAAAGGCTATGAACTATTCTCAAAGTTTCTTAATAAAAAAAATTTCTTTTAAAAAAAATTCAAAATAATTTTTGTTTTGAATTTTTGAATAGACAAATTGTCCACATCAGTATTTCTTTTGCATTTTGGCCACTTATTTATTATTTTTCTTTTGACTATCTTATAAATGAATCTATAATTAGTTTTTAAATTAAAAATAAATAAAGAATCATAATTACTCCAAGTACAAATATTAAAAGTTTCTCTTTCACATATAATCACAGTAAGACATTGTCAAACTTTATAGTTAAAATATTATAAATACTAGACTTTTTTTGTTTTGGGATTTATTGATGAATATGAAATAGATGAATTTTGGACAGCCAAGCAGTGTTAATAAATTAATGATAAGGATTTTCATGAGAGCAATGATATTTTTGATTCGTTGTGCAGTTACTCATTTCTTAAAAAAATTTACCTTAAATATGTATGAATTACCTTACTGTACTTATTATATTAAATAATACTAAATATAGTTATCTGAACAAAGAAAAATCATTTGGTGTGCATAAGATTATTCATATTGTCATTACTTGTTAGATTGTCAATAATCATTACTTGTTCAAGTTCTCCTAATAGATTGTATATTATGCATAACTATCAATAAAAAAAATCATCATTGATTAATTGTAACCATCGTAACATTGTAAAATTTGACTCATTTTTATATTTTTATATATAAATACCCTTATTTTTTTTCATATTTTTTAACAATATAATTTCACTTTTTCTTTTTAAAAAATTACTCCCCTCTCTCTTAACTTCCTTATACTGCATATAGAGGTTTTCCTCATATCAGGCAAGGCATGAATTGTCATTGGATGGATCAACAAGATCATGTCTAATTTGATTTGCTGGTGGTGGTACAATTAGGCAGAAAAATTAACGGCTGCACCAAATTTTTGGCATAACCTGGCACAGATTTCAGACGTGCTGTCACAGGTGAGTTGGAACGTATTTTACTGATCATTTGAGTGGCTTGGATCTGATGAGACATTCAATATAAAAAATTTTCAGTTTTCATTTCCCAAGATTAATTGCATTTGTTTTAGTCATGTCGCATAAATACTTTAAACGTATAAACTCTGACTGGAATATTTTAGGATTTTTGAACTAATGTAAAATAGAACCTTTCGATCAAATATTATCATATTATATTTCATGCCTAGAAAAAATAGTCAAAGAAAAAAAAGGAACATCGGCACAAAAAAGTGCAAGTCTTAATTGATCAGTATAAAAAGACAAGTAATAAAATTCTACTGTTGAAATGAAGGTGGGAATAGTGGCAAAGGATTCTCTGAGGTTTCTTGTTACTGGCGGTATTGAGGCACAGGAGACTCTCTGAGGTTCATTGTGTTTAAGGCTAAAAGCTAACTCAGTATCAGTTCTGTTGGAGTCCAGACGATTCTTTGAGGTTGTTTGGCATTTCAAGGTTTCTAAGTTAATTCGACAATTGGATGGAAATTATAAAGAATTGAGTTGTATTAGTCAAAAATATTGCTAATAAATGAAAATAACTCTTTCAACTTAGGAACCTAAGTCTGACTACAAAATAGCTAGAAAGTGGGAAGGGGAATGCATTAATAAACAGATCCATGTCCACAAACCTACAATTGTGAACATAAAAAAAAATCAGAATTGGAACTGGAACTATAGAAACTGTGAATGTGTCATTTTCTGAATCAATGGAAGAGGTGTATGTGGGATTAATAGAAAGATAAAATCAAAATAATTGTTACTTATCCAATTATGTATCCCCTACGCATATCTTTCACATCTATTGGTGTTTCTTTTGAAGATCCACTGTTACTTACTAAATTCGTTAGTTGTGATGTAAGCGGAATTGCTGAAGCTGAGGTTTGTGAATTCCTCTTGTTCTTAGTAGAAGCCGCAGCAAGTTTCGCCTTGAGTGTATTGATTAATATACTATTTCTTTGGTTTTGCTCATACGCCTCTTCCAACTGGTTATGTAAATGGTCTAGTATTTCTTCATAAAATGTACTTACTACTCCGCCACTAAATATATAAAATTTCTATTTATTTTAGAGTGGTCAGAAATCCCTTTTACTAACTGAGCGAGCTGGTTTATTTTTTGTCCTTGTTTGAGTCCAACCCAAAGGCCGTTTCTTTTTAAGAACTTTTCTTGTTCAGCAAACTAAAGTTTTGTAACTCTAGTGGTGCTATTTTTTCATCGTATAGCTTGTCAGTATATGTAGATAGTGTTGCTCCCATTTTGTTTTATTATGTAAAAGTAATTTTTCTTTTACTGCGGTTTCTTAATAAAATTATCAAAATGGGGAAAGAGTTTTTTAAGAAAAAATATATTATTTCCTAAAAAAAAATAAATAAAATAAAAATAAAGTGTAGTTCTAAAAATATAAGTTTACGTGTATTAGTGACAGATCAGGTAAAATGTAACACATGACAAACTAATCAAACATCAACTCGATGAGTAAGCGGGGACAATGATGAAATGGTATAACTATAGCCTGTACATAGATAGTCCTACGCTATGCTCTGGAAAATACATGTATCATATAGGCGCAGTGAAATTAACACCTGATTCTCATCACATGTCTCGGCACAGTCAAAGTCTGGCGTAGTATATCGCATAAGAAATATATACATCTTTTTTTTTGAATCTAGTGAGAAAAAAGTGTCAATCTCCTAAATTTATGCTTTAAGATTACTTCATCTTGAAAAAGCAGAATATAATCCTCTGTATGAGTGAGAGTGATATAAATAAGCGAGATATGGAATCTGATATTTGTAGAAGGGTCATGAAATTCACACAACAATGTCAAGCATTAGTATCTCATTTAATAATCATAATATAAAAAAGAACTCTAAATAAAGATCATTATTCTAAGAGTATAAACTTTATTTCACATTTAATAAGCAAATACAGCAGGATTAAAATTCATAGCAGTAATATTTTGCCAAAGCAGATCTTTACTAACTTAATGAATACATTACAATAATTACAATTCATCAAATGCATTATTCTTGCTTTTATTATTATATTATATATTTCCATTTTTAATCATCATCATTATAAGAGTTGGTAAAAAAAATATTTAGTAAACGTATATAGGCATCATGGTTGTTGAAATATGTGATAGCTCAGAACCATCAGACCCGAAGATGCCATAATAATAACTGACCCGTATTTGGCAAGACTAGTGCATACATAAAAGAGCATTTGTAAACTAAATCACCAACTGTTGCTGGAGGGTCTAGTCTTTCTTGACCTTCTTCATAATTTCTGATCTTCACTTCCATCGCAAGCCTGATATATTTGTTCAGAACTTTCAATTGATTGTGTTGAATAAGCATGTAATTTACATGCATTGACTGTGTTGGGAATGCTACTCTGTCCAGAACTTTTACCACTATGTTCACAGTTTTTATATGTGGTTCTAGTGGTGGTATTTCTGGTGGAAGCAGAAGGTGAGCAATGTTTCCTGGGGAGAGGAGCATTACTGGGATAAAGCCTAAACACATTTTCAGAATCATTTCCTCGTTCATTGTCAGAGTTATGTTTGACGGTTCCTTTAAAAGGTTAAAAAAGTTATGTGAATTTAGTTTTATTAATTGAAAACATCAATCAACTTACCTTCTGATTCTCTTTTAATAGATGAGACGCCATTCTTATGAGCTCCGTCAGGGAATTCTAGAGAGGTTCGATAGATAGAGGTTTGTAAATGTTCTAACTTATTAGCAAAATAATTATAAGTACCCAAAATTTCGTCAATCTCCTCGTATGGTTCTCCGGCTTCTATCCACTCCTTTAATTTCACTCTATTAAATGCTTTTCTGGATCTCTCCTTCAGAAGCTCTTTTATTCCTGGCTCTAGTAATATTTCTAGAGCTCTCCTATGCTCCGAAGAAAGTTTATCTGACATATTGTGATTTTTGTTAAAAAAAAAGCATTTATTAAATAAGCTTTTCAAAAGAGTTTATTTTTGTAATGAGTAATGGATACTTTTCAAAAAGAGCTTATTTTTATGTAATGAGTAATAGATATCATCAGTACTTGTCGACTCTGATTGGTCTAGTTTTTGAGTAGTTAGTTCATCATCCACGTCATATGGGTGGATTAGACTTTTTGATGTGATATGTGTGATTATCTCATCATTTCCATGATAAACACATGATAAACATGTGATAAATATAACACAAATAACATACACGTCCCATTATTAATTTTTATTCTTCCTATTTGACAACTCTCTTTCCAAAGTTAATCATACTCCGATCATATTCATAGTCTCAAAATTATTTATTCTTTGAGTGAACTCAAAAAAGGAAAGTAAACGTACTCTAATAAGGAAAACAAGTAAATTCTAAATTTTCATAAATTACTATTTATGTTAATATTAATAATTAATGTCTTTAAATTAATGAAGTCAAAATTATTTAGTTTATTATGTCTCAGAATCCGTTTGATGAGCATAAAATCTTACAAAACATGAATAGGATTTAATTTTCACTCACTTATATTTACTTTTCCATTAATAAACCCATACTTTATAACTCTTCCAATACAAGAAACTACAAGTGAATTTATTTTAGTAAATGATGATAATACAAATCAGACATTTTATCATAATTATCCTTCCAATCCATATATTCATGCTGTCCAAGTATTTGGTGGTAAAAATTACTCACAATCATATAAAATTATATCACTTGAATCATATTAAATATACTAAAAAAGAAAAAGGAAAGGCTTATAAAGTTCCAGATAATTATCAAGTAGAAACAACATTAACGATTTTATGTAAAACAGAATATCAATTTTCGCGCAAAATTGCAGTTAAGTATACTGTTGAATGGATGGATGAAAATGGTCAAAAAGAATCAAGATATAGTTTATCATCAGCTAGAGCTGCAAGTTCCTTATTTTTAAATGTAAGTTGAACGATTTTTATATTTAATTTAATCAAATTAGTAATAATGATTTTATTATTTACATTATATTTACAGGAAGTCTGTAATAAACCAAATTCACGTGTTTCTAGTACAATTCTTTTTGGTTTAGATATAAACTTTTTGCAACAAATCTGTGAAACTATTCAATCTCAACAATCTTTACACCTGCTAATCATAAACGATCTTTTAGTAAACTTACATCACAATCACGAAAAAATAAACGAATTTCAATGGTTGGAAAAGAAATTGCAGCACAAACTGCAACAATTCTTAAAGAAAACAAATTCACTTCAACATTTGGAGAAATTGTTACAACTATTGAATCAATAGTACTTAAAATTAATGGTGAAATTGTAGAGTTGCATTTTAATTATAATGATGTAACTGATAAAAAACAACATTTAGAATCAATTGTCCATGCATGTGATAAAACATTGATTTCACGTGATGGGTATCGCAGAGCTATTCCAAATTTAATAAGGGAGCATGCAATTGAAAAGTGCTGAAATGAAATTACAAAATCAATACAAACACTTGTTCCTATTAAAACATTTAATATTCATAAAATATTAGTGATGATAATGAAGAAGATGTAAATCAGCAAGATAATAGTGAAGTAGAAGTTAATGATAATGAAGTGGACAAAGATGCTTACTGATCTATTATATCTTTATTAGATATCATAGTTCCTATCTTGACTAATTCAACACCTCCCATCTTAAAAGTTGGTGATAAGATTAATATAAGGTTGAGTGTAGATGGTAGAAATGTAGGACGTAAACAAAAGCATGTAATGCTTACTATGTGCATTCTTAATGAATGCGAAGCTGTTTTGAATCCTACTCATCGATATAGGTATTTTTAGTTTTTAATATTAGTTATAAGTTACAATTTTTAATATATAATTATTAATTTTAATTTTTTATCACAGTATTTGCTTATATATATGTATTTGCTTATACAGTATATAGGAAAAGAATATTATGATTCTTTATCTATAGTATCCGCCAAATTTTCACAAGAACTTGAACAATTAAAAATAAATGGATATGAATCTTCAAATAATACAATTTGGCCAGTTGAACTATTCTTTTCGGGTGATTGGAAATTAATAGCATTAATTTTAGGAATTAATGCTCCAACATCCAATTATTTCTGTTTATATTGCAATTGTCATAAAGATCAATGATATAATATGGATCAAGTGTGGTTAAATTCAAGAAATACACGTAGTATATATTATTTTTTTTAATACAATTTTTTAATATACAGTAAAATTAATAAAAAGTTATATGTAGGATGTAAAAATACAATGCTTTTTCAAGCAGTTGATCAAAATAATTGGATTCCTGATGAGTTACATCTCATGTTACGAATTTCTGATATACTTTTTTAATATTTATTTTATGGACTTGTTAAATATAAAGATTTTGCAACTAATATACAAACATTGATAATTGCAGAAATCAAATTCATTTTGAACTTTATCCTCCTACTACAAAAAATGGAAAATGGGAGTGGACGTCACTTATGGGTCCTGACAAGAAGTAATTATTAAAAGATTTTCAAATACCACATTTATTTGGACACCAATTCATGAGAGGACAAGAGATTGAACAGCTTTGGCGTGAATTTTATCGGTCTTACAAAATAATGTGTCAAAAATCAATAACAAATGAGGAAATTGATCAATTTGAAGTTGATGCAAAGCAGTGGATCCGTAATTTTTGCCATCCTACTACCATTGGTGTTATGAATAGTGCTGGTCAGCAGCAAGGAATGTATTTGCACACAGATGTCTCACCATATATGCATGTATTTGCTCAACATATGCCTCAATTTATTTATGCGAAACTTGAAACAAAAAGGGATGGTATTGAGATATTTCTCAACATCAAGCATTGAAAAGAAAAATCACCAACAGGTAAGTGTATCAAATGATTAATAAAAATTATAAATATTTAATTTTAATAATCATTTAGGTGCGATTATTTTTTGGAGGAACTAAAATGGGTGGGAGAAAATCAAAAAAACCTGTGATTCATGATATTTTCTATTATGAAAACTGGCAATTGTATTATCAAATATATAACACACCAATTAAGTATACGCGAAAATCAATTGAAATTAAAACCTAATTATCTTTATCAAATAGTTTTTTGTATATATTTTTAAATATATTAAATTTTCTTTTTTTTTTAATTTTTTCATATTACATCTATAAATACATTTCCACATACAGTATCTATTTCTAATAATTTGTTTATCTATAGTGGAGAAATAATGAGTTTGCTTAGCATCAATTAAACAGTAAAAAACTAGAAAAAAAAGCACCTCTTCTGAGCAATTAAATCCCTACTCTCATATAGATTTCATCTGTAATAATTGTGGAGAAAAATTTCGTGGAAAGTTTGCCAACTATTTCTTCGGCTAACCATCCTTTACATCCTTTGCCATTGGTTATTGCTCCTTTATGAACAAAATACTGTGGAAATTTTTTTTTGATGGAATGCCCCATCATTCGAAAAGAAAAGATTATGATGTATGCTTTCACAGTTACTATTTGGATTTTGTTTTAGGAAATAGGAATATCAATGATTTCCATGTCAGCCCAAGGAATCTTGTTCCAATTTCAAAATTCTGGTCTTAAGATCAATATAATACTGCCCAACTATAAACTTGAGTTCAGTATACTTTTTTCTATAATCTATTTCGAACTCGCATTCTCAACTTCAAGCTCAGAAATGTGTTGCCTTAATAATTTAACATGATTGGTAATATTCTTATATAAGATTAAAGTTATTCAAAGTTCAATCATAGATTTCGGAAGATAAGCAGAATAAAAATTTTCGGCCAATTATATGACATATTCTCCATGAAATATGAGATGGTGGAGTAAAAACCGTGACAAAACGTCACGATCGGAATTACATTGTTAAATGTGGCTTTATTGATATAGAAAATAAATTAAATTACATGATTCAGTGATGCATAGATTTGCTTTACAAAGTAAAATGATGCTTCTATACTAATGCCTAAGGACCACACTCCATGTCCAGTTTTGTTTGTCCCAATCATCAATATTCTGAAAAGAATAAAAATGGTCTTCAGACGTTAATTCTAATTATACAATAATGGCAACTAACATTAGCTTTAACAAAACTTCACAGGAAATTACACTGTCAGTGATGCTAACAAACCCTTGGAAAATCTGTACGAAAAATGGTGTTAGTTTACAAGTCCACACAATCGAAATAAAATATTCCGCCTTAATTGCGTCCAGAACTTTCGTCTCCAATATTTTTCGCCAACGCCTCTTCATATTGCAGTACGCAGTAGACATGCGCTTGTTTCTAGCTAATTTATTTTGGTTTTGAAATCTTTCGTTAGAAAAAAAAATTGCATTTATTGAGAAACATGTACAATATCTGTTTAGTTACAGTACAAATTGTTACACAAAAAAAAATCAATTATATTGATAAAAGAATGGATTCAAGAAAATGGGGTATGAAAATTAGAGCAGGCTGCTCATAAAGTCGTTGAAGAATCCATTTACGCTAAAAAAACTAATCAGCAAGAATTTCAAGGAGACAATTTAAATTTGAGACATTGAAACAAAATTTCACTAAAAATTACAGCAGCTTTGGTGAAAAACATAGAGATCGTTGCTGGTAAAATTTTGATAAATATTGGGATAGTAATATCCCTACGACTATTAAAATACAAATAATAATAATATAATACCATACGATATTATTATATCGCAATTTATTTAATAACATTACAATCTCAGTAATAAAAATCAGCGAGTTCAACGCTAATGAAAAATATTTTAGGGTTTCTCCATCGTTTTAAATTTAGTCGAGCCAAGAAGAGTAAGTACAATTAACGAGCCCACGTAGAGAGTAAAGTAAATTAGTTTTTGATTAATGTCCTAGTAGCTGACGAAAAGGGTATGTTAAGAAACGACAAAAGAGCCGAAAGAGCTAAAATAGTTTTAATAAAATATTCTAACAAAATATGTGTCATATAGCTAAACATACCGATTTTTCACGCCAAGTTCTATCTCTCGCTACAAAAGCTTGAATGAAAGCAATTCTTGCATTGTCATCAGGCAGGGCGTTAAATAGATTTGTTTCTTGTACGGTCATACTATTAAATACTTCTGTTTCGGCAGGATTGAGACCAAGTCGGATGGAGACAGCCATTTTAGTTGTTGGAGTTGAATAGAATTGATATGTGAATAGAATTGAATAAAATTGATAAGAGTTTAGAGAAGAATAGAATTGATAAGAGTTTAGAGATGATGTATAAAAGTCAAATGATGTCTATTTTATCGTCTGCCCTGCATTATACGAAAAATGTCACGAAATGTGGCGTGTGGCTGATCGATCACGAGATAAACTAAATATGATTGGCCATAATAATGTAATATGACAATTATATAGTTATAATTATAACGAATAGACCCCTTGTGTGACATTGATTTTGTAATAATTCTTACCTTATCTTTTAATGATGTGATTACCAAACTCCAAACTATATTAGAATCATCAGTAGTATTTCCCTCTATTTTCAAAAAATCACTAAATTCATTTGTTACGCATTGAATATTCTTTAATAACTCGCCCTCATTATTATATACTTGGATATAGAAAAATTGTCAAACTTTCTCCTAATATAGCAAGAGAAATGGAGTGATGGTGAATAATGAGATAAGTTATAAATTTGTGTAGATTCGTGTTGATGACATAAAGGCTTATCTTGACTAGTAATGATAATGATAATATAAATATTCTTATATGCAGGTTAAGATAATTAGTAAAAACATTCTGGTTTCATCTTCACACTTTCAAGTTTCTAGATAATATCACTTCAATAGAAACTTCTGGTATTAACTTTCCAAAATTTCATATAATTAGAACTCTGTCTTTTTTCACAACCAGATGAGTATTTTGAGATTTATAACAGTGAAATTTTTAATTCTGAGATCAATTATTACCATCAACAAATTTATCGCCAATGTTAACCTTGAAAAATATCATCAAAAGTTTCACAATGTAAACAATTTAACTGCATTACATTTTTTATGTAAAAGAAATCAAAAAGATTTTAAAGGGTTTATTTTGATATACTTTGGGATTGGTGATTTAAAATTCGATTTGCAATAATCCAGATACCGTATTTTAACTTGGGCAAAAGGATAATTATCTTCCAATGCTTTTAAAATAATTTAAAAGCTCTATTATCAAATTATTATTGTAGAGATAACAATAAAGAAACCCAAGAAAAAAAAATATATTTAGATAATTTTTGATTTTTTAGTAAGATAATTAGAAATATTATTTATTTGATCAAACATTTCTTTAATTAAATTATCTTGTAAGGAAGAATCAACTTATGATTGAACCATCTATCATTAGATTAATGATACATTATCAACCAGTCTTTAGTGCATAGTATAAATGAAGAACTTTACACTATTATTTTTTTCTCATTTTTCTTTGATAAATTTTTTATAATTCATTTTTCTTAAAAAAAAAAAACATCTCAACTTCCCGCTGATTGTTTAAAAGAGATTTTTGAATATTTAGAAATGACATGAAAACTTTACATATTAGTTAATCGTCTTTGGTGTGAGACTTCATTAAATATTTTCTGGAGAAATATTTAGAATTATCGTGATTCGAATTTCCATACTAATCAAAAGAAATTTTAAATAAGAATGGAATAATTATTCCAACCTCAACTTCAAAACTTCCAATATTTAATTATGCATCATTTTGTAGATTTCTGTTAGTTGATCAAATTCTTAAAATCAACAATATATATATTTCACTACAAAATTTAAGCAATAATACGTATATATTGGCACAAGAAATACTTAAATTGTTTATGTCAAATTGGTTCTTTAAAAAAATTAGATTTTCGGCAGAATCATTCAAATACCTTTGATTTTTATCAAATTAATTTACGATTCAAACATTTCATCAGAATTTTTTTATCAACTATCTCAAGTATGACAAAATTTATTATCACTAGATCTACTTATTAAATCAGTTATTCCAAAGAGTTATTAGATTTAATTTCTGCTCAAAAAAAATTTAAAATATTTGAGCATAGGTTATGATTATGACTATGGTGAAAACGATAACATAATAATCATCTGAATTTTTTCAAGTAATCTGTATAAATAGTTTCATACTGTAAATACTGTAATGTTTTTCTTGCAATATAGAAATTTGACTTACTTTTGCATTTACTTTCTTATCCTCATGATATTCTTACAATATTTGATAAAATAAANGCCAGAAGAAACTAATAAAATTATGAATGGTTTGTTTCTTGAACTCAAAATTTTGTAGAAGATTGGCATCAAAATGAAATCATAAAAAAGTATTATAATGAGCAAAATTAGGTTCATTTAATATAAAATTAGGAGTAATAAGCGAATGGAAATATAGTGTTTAATTCTTGAAAACTAAATATTATTATTCCCTTTTAGTCACTTTTATAAAAAATCTCATTTGGTGGATTAAGATTATTATTATTATATCGCAACAATTGCAACAGACGTGTTTCTTTAAAAATTCTTCCGTATACATATTAACAATTCGATTTATGGTCAAAATAAACTTATTTGCAAAATTTGAACACAAAGTACGATATAACATTCATTTGATATATTAGAAGTATATATTATATTCTTATATTAATGATATAAACATTATTATGTTCATATTTTTAAACAATTTAATATTTATTTTTAGTAAATATAATAAGTTGATTAAAGAAATGTTGTATTTGAATTATTGATTTTCCCTTATCCTAATTCCAGATTTACTAATAATAAACTAAAAATTAATATAATAACTATTCTGTATGTCTTCCAAAATAATAATTGTTTGTATTTATTTATTATATATCTATTTCTTATTCATTAATTCTGATTTTTTGAATTTATGCCAATTTCTTTGTTATCCTTTATTCCGCCCAAACACCCAGTTTTTCAAATGATATTGTACTTATCTTACACCGTGTGATTGTTTATCATCAATTTACTCTTATATTCTACTTTGATTCATTATTATATCTCCCTTTTGTTTTTCCTGTATTCATTTTAGACTTTGTTTGTTTCATCATTTTATTGTATATTAGCTTATTATTTTTGCTATACCTTTCCATATGGTGGTGCCCTTCCATCAATTCCTTAAGTTTCAGCCTTGTGACCATACTCCTCCTGGAACCCAAACACCTTGGTTTCCTTCTTCTTTCAATTCACATAGCATTCCACTTAAATTTCTACAATATTGGTTGTAAAGGAGCATTGCTAATGATGAAATATATTTCGTCCAATCCATATTCTCAGTGAATTTTTCAGTAATTTGTCATTCATCATTATGTTATTTGTTTTGTAAATAAAAATGTACATCATTGTTTTATGTTCTTTTCTTCTTTGTATTTCTTTCATACCCCAAATTTCTCTTTTAAAATCATCAAATCTTTGTTTTCTCCAAATTTGGATGGGTGTTTGTATTACATAAGCTCATAAATAAAGTAGTTAATAAGTATATAAAGAAATGGAAAGGGAATTCTAGTCTAAACCAAACCAGCCA
>QKYT01000969.1:13178-29579 GCA_003550305.1 Glomus cerebriforme | reverse complement strand
ACGTTTCTGTTTCTATTTCCAGAACTGAATCTACAAAAGAAAAGAAGAAATGTTCAGTTAGAATGTTTCTATACAAAGAAAAAAAAATGAAAAATGAAACTTGTAACAAAATAAACGTTACAAAACTTATGTTTTCAATCCTGAATTTTCAGAGCTGAATTTACAAAAAAAAGAAGAAACATTCAGTTAGAATGTTTCTTAAAANAAAAAAAAACAAAAAAAATAAAGGTTTGTAACAAAATAAACATTACGAAACTCACGTTTCAGTTTCCCAAGTCCAGGAGCAAACTTACAAAAAAAAAATGGTTGATTAGAATGTTTCTAATAAAAAATGAAAAAATGAAGTTTGTAACGAAGTAATTTGTTATGAAACTTACGTTTTTCTTCTGATTCCAAATTTCCAGAGTCGAATCTACAAAAAAAAGAAGAAAAGTTCAGTTAGAACGTTTCTTAAAGAAAAAAACAAAAAAAATGAAGTTTCATAATGAAATAAACATTACGAAACTTACGTTTCCAATCCTGAATTTCTAGAGCTAAATCTACAAAAAAAAATGTTCAGTTAGAATATTTCTTAAAGAAAAAACCAAAAAAAATGAAGTTTCATAATGAAATGAACATTACGAAACTTATATTTTAGTTTCCTAAGTCCAGGAGTAAACCTACAAAAAAAGAAGAAACGTTCAGTTAGAACGTTTCTTAAAAAAAAAAAACAAAAAAAAATGAAGTTTCATTATGAAACTTACATTCTGCAACTTCAAACTTACCAGATTTCCAAGCTGAAATCAAAAAAAAGTCTGATCCTACGAAAAAAAATGAAAAAAAAGAAACATTAGTACCGTTTCTATTAACAATTCTTTAAGTAAATGCATCAGATGGGAATTTCGCGAAAAAACTTTCATATCCAAAATGAAATCCAAGAATCTATAAGAAGAAAAAAAAAGAAATGTTAAAAATGTTTCTATTTAAAAAAACAAAAAAAAAAGAATGGTAAATTTCATAATAAAACTTATCATTTCCTAATTCCAAGTGCCCGAACTGAAGGAGAGTCTACAAGAAAAGGAAAGAACAGTTAGAAACGTTTCTAAAAAAAAGAAAAAAATGGCAAGTCTTACGAAAAACTTATCATTCCTAATTTTACATACTAATTCAAAAGCAAAGAGAACCTATAAAAGAAAAAGAAAGAGAACGTTAGAAATGTTTTTAATAAAAGAAAACCAAAAAAAACATTGTAAGTTTCTCAAAGAAACTTGAGAAACTTACTGTTTCTAATTCCAGTATCGAACTAAAAGCATAGAGAACTTCCAAGAAAGAAAGAAAAAACATTAGAAACATTTCTTTAAAAAAAATGATAAAAAAATGATAAATTTTGCAAAGAAACTTTCCATTTTCCCTTTCCATTCTGGACTGAAGTGCTCAGAGAACCTACAAGAAAAAGAAAGAAAATATTAGAAATGTTTCTAATAAAAGAAAACCAAAAAAAAATATGGTAAGTTTCCCAAAGAAACTTGAGAAACTTATCATTTCCAATTCCAGTATCGAACTGAAAGTAAGGATGGCTCTGAAATTGATTTACCCAAATCTGAAATCTGAAATTCCAAAACTGAAATCTGAAATTATTCCAAAATTCTGATTGGCTGAAATAATAAAAATTTTATCTCGCCATTTATTAATTCTAGAAAGATGATTTATAGTTCATTAGATTCCTCTTGATTAGGTGAGTCTAACGGTAATAAGATCATCTTTCTGTGATCACTGGTTGCTAAGATATTTATTGCTAAAGTTTTTATTTATATTAAATAATTAGCAAACGGTAAAAATCACATGATTATTATCAGCCAGAATTATTAAATCCAAAATCAGGACGAAATGCCAAAAAATTGTCAGATTAAGCCACATATAGATCATTTCCTTTTTAGGTGATACCATTTTACAAAAAATCAAATTTGGTAAAAATCATTTTCACCAATTGTATAATATAAAATATCCTTTTTAGGAAATTTAATAATTCCGGCTGAAATTTCCATAATGCCGGCCAATTAGAATATTGGCATTTTGGCATGAATTTCAGATTTTGGAATTTCAGATTTCAAAAATATTTTGAATTTCGGTTTCAGAATTTTGGCAAATCTGAAATATTTCAGTTTTGAGACCAGGCTTAACTGAAAGCATAGAGAATATATAAGAAAAAAAAAAGAAATGTTAGAAATGTTTCTTTAAAAAAAAATGAAAAAAAATGATAAGTTTTACGAAGAAACTTACTGTTTTCCCTTCCCATTCTGGACTGAAGAGTTCAGAGAACCTACAAGAAAAAAAGAAATATTAGAAACGTTTTTTTAAAAAAAAATGAAAAAAATGGTAAGTTTCACGAAGAAACTTACCATTTCTCAATTTCCAAAACCAAGTTTAAATGGCGATTAAAACTGATTTAAGGTTTTTAAAATTAATTATTGTGATTTTCAAAATTATTGAAATTGATCTGCAATAATAATCATTAAAAAACACAAAACACAAAAATACAAAACACAGATTTAAATACAAAAATTGAAATAAAATGATAAAATATTATAGAAAGTTATGTTAAAGCATAAAAATAATATAAAATTAATAAAAATCCTTCGCAACCTATTTTATTTAAACATAGTTTCTTCATAATTCATTTAATTAAATAATATTATTTACATCATATCTAATGCTAATAAAGATATATAATGTTAGATTAATTTTTGTTAAAAAAATAAACAAACAAATGAAATAAACTTATAAAACCTACCACTTTACTTAATTTAATATAAATTACTCTCTGTCTTTACTAAAAATTCATAGAAATTTTATTAGAAATTATTATAATAAATTTTAATAAAAAAAAGTTTCTTCTGACATATAATTTTTTAAATAAATATACAACACATGTCTTAAAATACTTATTTTATTACTTTAGAATAGATTAATAAATAACTTTCCTTATGGTAACTTTACTATGATTCCTATTTTTCTTCCATGTGTTTTTTTGTGTTTTTTTCTGATTCAAAGAAAAAAAGNTNTGATTTNAACAGTTAAAGNGTATAATANTNGNNTTTTTATTATATAAACCTTAATATTATTATAAAATAAGTTAAATAAAGTATTTATTAATCTAAATATTAAAAAAAAATGGTAAAAAAATATTAAAAAATAAAAATTTTATTGTAAGAAATAAATGGACATGTTGTGGCTTAAAAATTTTTTATCACATGCAATGATCAGCATCAATTTCAATAATTTTGAAAACTACCATAATTGATAAGTGCGGTGCACAATTATTTTTTTTTATGTGATATATGTGATATAAAAAAAATATATAATGAGCCTTTTTTTATTTTTTTTTCTTTTTCAATTTGAATTTTTTTTAATCAATCTTGCGAAAAGCCTCTCCTCTATGAATGGGTAGAGGTCATTAGTATCTATAGGGAAAGAGCCATTGCTGCTTCCTCTGCCCATTCATAATGACAAAAAGAGGACGTATTAGTAGTAAGATATTTTAAAAAAAAAAATTTCAAAACTAATCAGACTGTTTTGGTCTGAATTATCTTCAAATTTAATCAGAATTATGTTTAATATTGGCTAATATAATAATCTGGATTCAATTTTAAAGATTTTTAATAAATTTTAATAAAATTTTAATTTTAATTTATAAAAAATTATTTTTTAATATATTTATTAGATAAGTAAATAAATTTAAAATAAATAAAATTATAATTATATAATAACTATTTATTATAACTATTTATTATATTAAAAAAATATTAAGTGACGTTGATATATGGGTGTTGCGTAATAGTATATAATGTATTTAACAATTGTTGGTATAGAAAAACACATATGTTTACTGCATATATTGATAAATTCCAGTATACAGGTGTTTTACAACATGTTAAATAACTGATAGTGTTGTTTAACGTATTTTTTGGTATATATCAACACCTCCAAAACTTCCTGATGGACTGACATAACATAAAGATGTAATTTAATGTAATTCATATGTTTTATTAGTAAATTTTGCCTATGATAAAATATTTTGATTATGGCTTTTTAATTTTGCTAGAAAGTATAATATGAAAATCTGATTATTTTTAATTAATATATATATTTTATAAAAAAAAGTCATTTATTATCCTTATTATGTAACCTATTATAGAATTATCTTACTACACCACCCTCAAAAAGGCGTAATGTTTTATATCATGTACCACGTGATTTCACATGTTTCGTGTTTTTATATTTATCTCGGAGATTTAGAATTTTTTTAGTGATTCAAAAAATAATTGTCATACCTTCGGATGTCACCTGTGTTATGATGTGTTATATAGTCAGGTGACACATATGCATCTGAGGGTGGTGTGGTAAGATGATCCCCTATTATATATTACATGACTTATAAATTATATAATAATTTGGGACCACTCTTTTCTGAAAAATTCTGACCAAATTTTTTACAAAGCAAAAATACAATCTGGAGACTTCGTTCACTATAGTGATAACCTTCAGGGTCTTAAGAAAAAATGCTTCTCTTATTATTTAACGTTTAATAAAATAGTTTAGGTTATTTGCGTTTTATTATTTTTAATATACCCACAATTTTCATTTTACGACTCTTGGATAATGGCCTTTAATGATACCTCTGGAGGCATTTGGTATTCTAAGCTATCCAGTTTTGCACAAGTTTTATCTCTTCAGAATCAAAAAAGGGAATTAATAGAAAGTTTTGTAGGGAAGAAAATGATTTTTCTTAACTCTGGATTTTTGTGGACGAACTGTTTGTAAAAGGTTTGGAAGAGGAGATTTTTTTTCTTTGGAGTAATATTTGGGGTTTTCCTTAGATTTACTTTAGATTTTTTGCAACTAGATATAGTTATTTTTCCTAATTTTAATCCTTTTTTTTTTGTTTGGTTATTATTTTTATTTTTATTTTTATTTCTTTGGTGTAGTCTTTGGTCAGTTTTGTTAGTATTTTTCATTTTCTTTTGGGAAATGGGAGGTACTGGAAAAACTGATCGTTTAAGGCTGGTTTGGTGTTACTTATTGTTGATTGGTCCTTAAGGTGTTGTTTGTTTAATTTAAGGGGGTGATGTGATGATCATCGGGTATTCTGATGATATGTCACAGTTGGTCACGTAAAACTGATTAAATATTGATACAAATGTTTTCTAATAAGTTTTCTAGTTGATGCATTTCATAACTGAGATAATGAAGGTATCTCCTGGGGGACATAGAAGAATATCTGTATGCTAATTAGGAGAGTCCTACTAGAATTTCTCTTTTAGTTAAATTTGTTTCAAGAAATGCAATATCAGTTAATTACAATTGGGCTTTTTAGTTTAGTTATAGGTTTAGCATTGGTACGAGGTTGGGAAGGGTTGATGAGAATAGACGTCCACCCTTGGTTTTTAAGGAAGACCTCTTAAATCTTCTCTTTGCGCGACAAGTTACACTTTTCTTAATATAGAGGGTGTATATGTGCTTTACTATTTATCGCTTGAATAACTATAGGGATTATCATTGAAGCTATTTATAAACTAAACTCATTTAACTTGTCGATTAATAAAAAAAAAAATTATATAATAATTCAACATTTTTGCATTATATTATAGTTTTTCATTTTAGAATTTTTTGGTATAATAAATACTTATTTGTTATATATTATTTATCACATATTTAATTTTGCCCAAATTTTAATTTTTAAGAGAAATAAAATTTTCTTATTTGGATTTTAGGTAATATTATATAATCCAAAAAGACAATTTTATTTCTCTCAAAAATTAAAATTTTGGATTATATGAGATTTCTAAAAAGACAATTTTATTGCAGATTATTTAATTTCAGTATATCACTGGTAATACATCAACATGATGATAAATTACAAAATCTATATTTTATTATTTATTAAAAATTATTATTTTATTATTATTAATTTTAATATTATCATTGTTTTTTTATTTTTATTTTTATTTACATTACTTTTTCTACTATTATTTTTAATTTATTTTTATTATAATTTTTACTTATATATTTTAATTTATTAATTTTAAATAAATAATAAAATCTGATTTTATTATTTTTTCTACTTTTATAATAGGTAAATGCAATCTTTTCTTTTTATAAATCCAGTTTAATACTAAAAAAACTTGTTTACAACTGATATTATAAAGTATAATATCAAAAATTAAAAGTACTAATTATTGCAAAGAATTATTTTTTATATTATTTATAGTAAATTATTAATTAGAAATATTTTTAATAATAAATATTTTATGTTATATGAAAATATTTTTAATTTGTAATGATTTATAATTTTTCAAAAAAATTTTTATATTTTTCAAATTTTTTTTAGGATTAATTTTACATTTACCTCCAGTGAATTTCACTAAAGGTGAATTTTATCATGATTTACATTATACATAAATTTTAAAAATAATTCATTAGAAGGTGAATTATCTATTTATGTTAACCATTTTTAGTTAGTAATTTTTATCTGATTTGATTATTTTTTTTTTTTTTTTTTTTTATTATTTTATAAGTAATAGTAGTATTATGCTATTATTTTTTAATGTTTTGTAAGTAATAATGGTTTGTAATAATTGTATTCTTTGGTTTTTCTATATAGTAGCATTTTTTTATTTTTAATTCTTAATATTTTTAACTTTGACCTTAATAATTTCAAACTCTGATATTTCAAATTTTAATGTGAACTCTGACTTTATAATTTCAAACTCTAACTTTTCAAACTCTGATATGAACTCTGACTTTTAATAATTTCAAACTCTGATATTTTAAACTTAACATGAACTCTGACATTTAATAATTTCAAATTCTGATGCAAAATGCAACTGCCAATAATATTATGCAAGATGATGATTATGAATATCTTTTAAACTAAATTTGGTATAAAGTTTAGCAAATAGTAAAAGCTAAACCTGAAACTGCAAAGGATTTTTATATTTTACTTGATAGATTAGTAAAAGAAGCTGTTTCAAAAAAAAGAGTCATAAAATAATGGAATTAAAAATCTGGCAATGATAAAACCAAAAGGTAAGTTTTAATATATATTTTATTTAATGAATTAATTTCTTACAATAAAATGAGATTATAAGGATGTACTTCAAAAAAAAAGAATTAAAAGTAGATTTGAAAATGCCAAACCTTCTAAAAGGTCTGTATTATAACAAAATACAGTGTCCGGCAATAAGTTATCAGTTACCTATAAATTAAGATAATTATCACACAAATATACTCTCATGTAAACATTTTTTTTTGATAATTAACTTACTTTTTATAGTATAAGTAAAGTTTATTATTAAGTTAAAATATATTTTTATTAAAAATTATATTAAAATAATTTGTATTATTATGAAATTTTTTTTAAATATAATTATTTGTCATAATTTATAGTATATTATTACAAAATATCATTAAAATTAATGAAATAACCAGCAAGTTATATATATTTAATATTAATTGTTTGTAAATTATTGAGCTAAAGAATAAATTATAATTTTAAATTTTGATTGATTATTATAAAAAAGTTAAAAAATAAATAGTAAGATTTGTATATTTTTAATAAAAAAATTTTGGCCAAATTTAGTTTATTAGATCTGGCTAAAATTTGGTAAATAATTTAGTAATGATTTACAAATAATTGGCAGATGGCAATTAAAAGTATGTAATTTACCAACTATTTCATTAATTTTAATAATATTTTATAATTATATATTATAAATTATATTAAATAATTTTATTTAAAAAAATTATCATAATAATACAAATTATTTTAATATTATAATAATACCTAAAATTTCTATTAAAATGCTAATTTTTCTAATAAAACCTGAAATATGGTGCAAGTAAACTATATTCAACAATAAAATTGTAGTATTTAAAAATCTTATAAAATTTTAAAAAATAAAGTTTAAAGAAAATAAACTGGTAGTTTTATTCTTCAAGACAAGTACTATCAAATTACCGGTCAGATTTTTGAAAATAGATCTATATAAAAAGTTATAAGCATTTAAAATTGACTGATTTTTATATGATCGGCCTAAATTTGAAACAAATCTAATCACGTGAATGCTATCTTATTAGTCAAAATTTTTTATAATTCAGGCCAAAATTATGATATTTTAGTGCTAGCCTGAATTATCATATTCATTTGATCATGAGAAAAACTTCTTATTCATGAGAAAATTATCACAATATAAATGAGAAAATTTCGATCTGACTTTATTGATGCCACGTAAAACAAAATGACAAAAACAAGTTAGTAAGATACCTAGGAAAAAAGAATGTTATGTATCTCAAGATCAAGTTATTTTAGAAGAAACTGTCATGAAAGAAATAGAGGCTGTTGAAGATGAAAAATATATGGAAAATGATATTATTGAAGAATGGACAGAAAGTGAAGAATGATCAGATGATGAAATTATTAGCTGAACAGGAGAAGAATTAAAAGAATTTGATGAAGTAGGGAAGAGGCTTATTATCGAAACTCTTCACTGGCATAAGGGTGCTAATCATCATATCAAAGCAGTATATACAGGAAATTTGAGGATTACAGTATGGAGAAAAGAAAAAGAAAAACAGAAATTAGAAAATGAGATAAAAGGAATGAAGACTCTTGATGCATTTTTTAAAAGTTCAGAAACATTGTATTCATCACAATCATTTCAATCACAATTATCTCCATCATAATCATCTCCGTCATGATCATCTCCATAACTATCACAATTATCTCCATCTCAAATTATAAAAAATCTACTATTTTCCGTTAATAATCTATATACATGATTAGAAGAAATAGACCAGCAATGTATTATATCAAAATCTGCAAAGAATAATAAAAAAATCTTTACCTATGATTATCTACGATGCCTAAGTATACGCAGATTCATTCAGTTGTTATTAGATGGAGAAGGTAAAATGAATATCAGCAATAATATTGCACAAATCATATAGAATAAAGGTGACTATATGGCATGATGTATCTGGAAATGGGAAACTCACTTTCTACGAACAGGAGAGCTTCTTGTTTATCACCAAGGAAAACATACAAAATTAGAAAGCTTGGTAGATAATGAGGATTTTAAAGAAAAATGCCTTATATGGTTATGACAGCAAGTACCGGAGTCACGTTCCCCAAGAAACTTAAAAATTTATATTGAAGAAACAATGTTTCCAAAGTTGACAGGATATATCAAAAAAAGCACAATTTGTGAAAAAACATGTCAAAATTATATGCATAAGTGGGATTCAAATATGACAAAAAAAAAAAGGAGTTTATTATGATGGGCATGAGAGGCCAGATGTGGTGGCATATAGAAAAGAGTGGTTAAAAAGAATGTTTGGATATAGGAAGTCTATGAAAGACTTTGATAGTGATATGTTGGATATTGTTTTGGAACCTTCACTTAAATCAGGAGAAAAGGAATTAGTGCAAGTAACACATGACGAGTGCCACTTTTATGCGAATGATAGGCAGTGGAAAATTTGGATAAGAGAGAATGAGGATATTTTACGCTCAAAACATATTGGATGCTCAATTATGGTTTCAGCTTTTCTTTGTTCATGTCATGGATTATTACAGTTATCCGATGAACAATTACAAGCAAATTCACATATTGGAAATAAAGAAGTTTTTGTTCTTCGATCCATACAAACAGATGGGTATTGAAAATCAGAACATATGTTAGACCAGGTTATTAAAAATCTTTTTCTTATTCATTGAATGGTAAAATTTAAAAAATTGAATTTTTTTCTTGTTTACTTTAGCTGATTCATCAATCAATTCCAATATTCGAGTTATTACATCATGGATGTATTGGTATTTTTTATTTTGATCAATCAATAAACTATAATGCAATAGTTACTGATGCACTTATTGCATCAAGAATGAATTTAAGTCCTGAAGGAGTACAGTCTAAGATTCGTGATAGTTGGTATATTAATGAGCATGGTGAAAGATGTGTACAATCTATGATATTTCTGAATAATCATAAATTAAAAGGACAACCAAAGGGTATTAAGCAAGTGCTCAAAGAATGAAACCTTTGGCCAACAGAGGGAATACGTCTGATGTGTGAACAGTACTCTGGAAAAAATGATGATATTAATCCAGAAAGAATAAACTATTATGCACGAAGGATTATGTCACTACAACCAGATTTTTGCGAACAAAGGTCAATATTAGAAGAGGCAATTATTAAAAAGGGCCATATTTTTGAACGTTACCCAAAATTCCATTGTGAGTGCAACTTTATAGAGTGATACTGGGACTTTGCAAAATGAGAGACCAGATGAATATGCAGTTATAATTTTGCAGATTTAATAAGAAAGATCCCAGAAGTTCTTGTTAACGTCCCCATTATAACTATTCGCAAGTTTGCACACAAGTCATGGAGATATATGGATGTGTACAATAAAGGATTGGAGGGTAGAACTGCTGAGTGGGCTGTTAATAAATACAAATCACATCGTCGATTACCTGAAAATATTGAAAGATTAATGGATTAATAAATTAATAAATTTTGGTTTTGTTTATTTATAATTCACCTTCATTAATAATTTTCTTAGTTAATTAATATTAAATTAATATGTGTTTTTAGCATTACAATAAAATATAATTCAAATATTAAAGAGATTCAAATGAGTAAAAAGTTCATTTTGACGTAAAATGAACAGTGTAACATGTAAAAATTCACATTTTTTATTGGACAATTCCTGATCACGTGATATGAAACTTGTGTTAAAAAATTGAAATATCATCACGTGATTGTCAAGTATAGGTTTCCCGCACCATATAATGATCAATTTTTATTAAAATTTCATATAATTTTTAATGAAAATAGATGATCAACTTTACTTATACTATAAAAGTAAATTAATTATCAAAAAAATGTTTACATGAAAATATATTTATACAATAATTATCTTAATTTATAGGTGATCGGTAACTTGTTGTTGGGCACTATACATCTCAGAATAGTAAAAAAAAGAAAAATAAACTTCAAAATTTGGTTAAATATAAAGTTTTTTTTAATTTAATTTTTTTAGTTTGATTTTTTTTAATTGTTTATTTTATAATAGAAAATCATCTTGAAAAAGAAAATAATCCTATAAATTTTTAAAGTTTGGCTGAAATTTCTTTAGTAATTTTTTGGTTAATAATTATTTTATATAATATTAAACTAAAAAAAAATATAGGTAAAAAAAAATGGCATTATGAGTGCATAATCTTCTCTTTTAGGTTAATTTACTGTTTATTATTATTTTTTTTAAGAAAAAATCAGTTGTATACTGTATAATAATAAATTTTAATTATTTAATAGGTAACAAATGTCCTTTTTGTATAGAATTCTTACCCTATCCACTTCTATCAAAAATTCGTGATTTATTAAATACTCTGATATGTATCACATATCATGCACATGTGGTTTTATTTAGTAATATACAAACTTTTATATTAGAAATACCTACATAAGAGGACTGTTATTTATTTTGTAAAGTTCATTTTGCAGAAACAACAATTATTTCTGATGGCATTCAAAAAGGCTATCCCATGAAAATTAATTTTGAATTATTAGAATCACAAATAGTTCAAATGAAGGATAAACTTCTTGATATTGTTAATAAGAAAGTCAACAGTTATTACCAGGATTTTTCTATAGAAATATGTCAACAAGTTGGAATAAGAAAGGCAGAAACTCCAATGTCAATAATGAGTCATTTCAAAATATTGAGGGTATGTTCAATTTTATTTTTAATTTGTTTAATTTATTATTTTTAATTTACAGAGTTTATATATTGATATTACAAATTTTTATAGCCTGGGTATTATGGTTCAAAAGGATTAATTCTTATTGGTGATGTTCTTTCAAATTTTTTTTTATTTAATAATTTGTTAGCATATAATTTAGTTTATCCCAAAAAGCCAGTAGATTATTTGCAAGAAGTTTTAGTTCCTGAGACTACATTGCGTTTGGTTTTTCAGAATAGAGGTAATATACCACTTGAAGAAGTTAGAAAAATTATGGAAGATAGCACTAATTTTGGTGATTATGTACATAAAGAGTAGATATTCTTTAAATTTTAAAATTTTAATTCTTTTCTTTAAATATCAATAAAAAATTTAATGTTAATATAATTTCATAAACTGAGAAAAATTAGAAATGAAAATAAAAAATAAGAGTACACTAAAGATTTTTTTCGTGTCAAATTTCTTAAATTTTTATTATATATTCACTAAGACAAAGAAGAATCTTAAAATTAATTAGCCGAAAATATGAAAAATAAATACCGACCTTTAAAAAAACATGCTACATGTTTTGGACCAATCAAATTTTGAGGGGGCACAGGATAAGAATCTGTGCCCCCCGGTACAGGATAATAACCTATACCCGGGGTACAGGTTAAGTTTATCTTCCAATTTCGTAACTCTGGCCTTAAGCTCAACATTCTTGGCCTCAAGCTTGATAATACATTGTTTTAATAAATCGATCTCGCTGGAAAATAAATCCCCCCCCTTCTTATTGAAATCCTCCAAGGTAGTTCCAGAAGGTCCAAGCCGAAATCTACAAGAAAAGAGAAGAACGTTAATAAACGTTCTTAAAATAAAAATGAATAAATCCCCTCCCTTATTGAAATTACCTCCAAGACTGTTCTCCAGAAGGTCCAAGCCGAAATCTACAAGAAAAGAAAAGAGAAGAACGTTAATAAAACGTTAAAAATTTAAAATTTTAATGAGACTAAAGTGAAAAAAGAAATTTTTTTTTTTTTAAAAAAAAAAAAAAGTTATGATCCGGATCATCCGGATCATCCGGATTGAACACCGCAATCCGAAAAAAAAAAAAAAGTTATGATCCGGATCATCCGGATCATCCGGATTGAACACCGCAATCCGATAAATCCGGATGCATCCGGCGGATATCCGGATCGTTTCGAATCGGATTGGCGGATCACGGATTCATCCGGATCGTAACACTACTTCAAATGTCAACATTTAGTGATATCATCTTGGCAACTTATGATCAAAATGAAAACGCGTTTTATTTCTTAAAGTACAAATGCTCAACCCAAATTTCGATAAAATCATTTATACACAATTGATTTTTTGTATATAGTTTCTTATGGTTGCAGACCAGCAATTGTAACCCTGAGAAGTTTTGGCGAAGGGGTAGGCATTCTACCATATGAAGAACGTGATGGTGAACTAGGCGGGCTGTTAGAAGCAATTACCATTAAAAGTTCAGAAATACGATGCTTAAAAATCACAAAAAAAGGATGTTAAAATGGTTGGTGCCGATTTTTGCATCAATGCAGTAAACAGCTACTTACTTTAACATTGTAAAGTGCCTCCAAAACTGGCACCAAGCCTACAATTTTTTCCCGTTCGATTGGGACACATACATCTGCAACCAAGATCATCCTGTATACTCCATCATAATTAAGGTCCATCTCGTAGATGCGAATATGCTCACCTTTGAATGCAATCAAATGTTAATAAATGCACTAAAAAGTCGGTCCAAATTGTGCATACTTACCACATACCCATATACCAAAAGAAATCATCCCGATTTTATTTCCATATTTCTTGACTAACTCGTCCAAGGCACCCGCCTGATACTCAGCAAGTTTGACTAGATCTTTTTTGACCAATACAGAAGATGAGTCCCTTGGTTTAACTTCCCCGAAGAGAATTTCATCTTTAGTATTGGCCGAAATTTTGAAATCGGGTTTATTACCTTTAACAGCAACATTTTCCTTATTGCCAAGACGTCGACTTTTTGAGGCGGTGCTCTCGCTATTTGCCCTTTTAACACGAATATACAGAAGATACTCAATAAAAATGAAGATTATATCCACGCAATGCTTACAAACTAACCATATTAATTCTAACATCGGGTCACGGAAAATCTCACTGATCAAGTTATGTAAAGCGTTGTGGACAAAGGTATCTTCGTTATCTTTATTAGTAGAGCCTAATAAAAAGCTGTAAAAGATATTATTAGCATCGAATTGGTTATGATAACGAACAAATATAACACTGACAAGTTTCGTAATATGATTTGACATTTGCAAAAATTAGTTCTATCCCCTTTATCCAGTTCTGTGACTCTGGAGAAATTTTCGCACCATTTGTCTTCCATTTCCTCCAGTGGCGTAAAAGAATTTAACAACTAGAATAGACATTGTTTAGTGCTGTAGTGTTGTTTAACATCTAATCTGTAAATCAGAAAATTAAATCTTACTAATGAATATTCCAGAATTACATTGTTAACTACCGATGGCAAATAGGAAGACATTTTCCTTCGACAAATAGTATTCCAACTCGCTAGATCGCAAGATAAATATGTCGGTTTTATCCGCTCAATCAACATTATATTCGATAGACACCTATTTTATCACGAGAATAATGAATATAATTAAAATAATCGCAAATCCATGAATTCAATACTTACAGAATTTTTTGAATGTCTTTTTTGTAGCACAAATACGGTTTTTCCTTGACCTGTTGAATCGTCATCTTTTGAAAATCACGGAACTCATTGGAAAGATTGTAATTTTCAAAAATCCACTGAAAAGACAAAAGTATAGTTAGTAATGTACAATAAATACAACCACACTATTTACTCACATTCTTTTTTGAAGTATTTCTAAAATCAATCTTGTCGATTGCATCTTCCCACGAATAAATAATTTTTGTTCGTTTCCTGGCATCGTAATATTCATGATCGATATCTATATATGTAAATATATGTGTGTGAGTTAGATCCACTCAGAAATGTTGCAAAAACTAAGATGCTTTATTACCTTCTTCAGACGGATCAGTTGATGACGAACACAAGCTATGATTTCCTTGATTTATTTTCGAATCTGCTGAATTTAATATCGAACTATCATTTGACTCCATATTATTATCAGAACTTTCCTGAGGGAAATTATCGATTTTATCATTCAAATACAAGGTCAGTTAATGAAAAATAATATCGGAATAAAATTGTCATCATTATAGATTGCGGGGCATTCATTAAAACACAACTACCTGATTTTCTTGTTCACGTTGAGGAGTAGCATCGTTAATTTTTGCTCTTTTTTGGACTTTATCATTGTCCTAAGGATTAAATCGTAATTCATTAAGAACAAACGCAAATTAAATAGTTCTAGTTAAAAAGCTACGTATCTTTACCTCTTTCTGATTACTCCTCTTTGGTGCAAGCTTTACATCGAACACTCCTCCACTCATAGTCCCATATACACCATTTGTTATCCCACTCACTGTCCCGTTTATAGTTGAACGACAGATATTAATCTGCGTATTCGAACGTTTCTTTTCCCATTCTTTTGATCTTTTTTTGTCAGGACATTTACCCTAAAATGATAATTTTAAGGAATTAGTAGTATCCTTAACTATTCATTTCGTCTTAATACTTTCATATCTTGACATCAGACAAGCTCGAAGGTCATCTGTGTCTGACTATGCCAGTAGGCTCGAGACTTTTAACTCGAGGCTTTTAAACATCAGGCAAGCTCAAAGGTCACCTGCGCCCCAGCATAGCCTTTGTGGCTCGGCTCGAAGACTTGAATGATAAGGGAGCTCGAAGGTCCCTACCACGCCACTTACTCTTTAAAAAGACCTTTGATATAAATAAAATTCTAATACTTGCCTTCTTGTAAGCGTCGAGGAGCACCTGCGCTTTTTCACGCCTTTGACCATTCTCAGTACTGGCTATCAACTCGAGAGATGATAAGTAGCATTCTATTTTTTGTCTATAAGTTTCTATACTTGTACATTCATCGAGGAATCTAACAATATCCCAATCTGACACCTTTCGTTCGAAATACTCGTGTATCTATTTTGAGATGAACAAAAGGTTAATGTCTAGATCGCAATTCATCTGCAATTAACCTTCATACCGTTTTAGATGTGGACATGTATATATTTCACAAAGAAAACGCGTTCGACGCGATCCAACATGGGAAATCTTAACCTGTTCCAGGGGTTTACGCTACTTATCCTACGTATACCCCCCAAATTCACGTCGCACGTCCGAAATGTGTGACAGGTTACGCCGATTATATTGCATAGAGTATGTGGCGTAACCAACTGTAATCGACAATTAGAATGACTGTCCCAATTTTTTTTAAAAAAAAAAATTTCATATGAATAAAATTTCCGGTTTCTTTTGTTTTTTTCATTTTAATGCCTATTTTTTTTTTGTTTATTTCTGTTTTTCTTCTGTTTTTCTTTCTTTCTAATATTCGTTCTTTGTTTTAATTCTCGTTTTTTGATAGTTTTTATTGTTTTTTCCATTTTTTTTCGTCTTTAAGGGGAGGGTGCATGTCTGATTATATGGCTTAAAGTATGTGGCGCATTTT
>QKYT01000965.1:18210-36309 GCA_003550305.1 Glomus cerebriforme | reverse complement strand
ACCAGATTAGATAGCACAACAGATTACCGAATAGGAAAAATATTGGATCTAAAAAAAAAAAAAAAAAAATGTACCACCAGATTAGATAGCACAACAGATTACCGAATAGGAAAAATATTGGATCTCTTTTTTATACTAGGAAAATTAAAGTTTTGACAACTTAATGTGTGTCAATCATAATTGTTGATCATTTCTTAATGCACCATGGAGTTCCCCTAGATATTTTTTTTCTTGTGAACCTGGGTTTTCTTTCCCGAAATTTCGATCTTGGTTCATAAGCAATCTTTCCAATTTCAATCATGTTTTTTTCTGTGAAAACTTGGATATTGTAACACTACAGAATTAAGATTTCCTTTTTTTACCTATACAACGAAATATGTATTACAACATAGCTGCAAAACATATTAAGTGACTTGAATATCTTGCATCTTAAATTGGAAATTTGTACTATGCTTGGCACGCGCTACTTAGCCTCATTTCCCCATTATTTATAGTTGGAAGTTCTTCCCAAATACCGTACTAAATTTATTCCCAGACAAATTCCAATCATGGCCGAAAAGTTGAGCAAGAAAACAAGTATCAAAACTTCCGGAAAATTGGACAACAAGACAAGTATCAAAGCTTCGGGGAAATTGGACAACAAGACAAGTACCAAAACTCCAGGAAAATTGGACAACAAGACAAGTATCAAAACTCCAGGAAAATTGGACAATAAGACAAGTATCAAAACTTCGGGAAAATTAGACAACAAGACAAGTATCAAAACTTCGGGAAAATTAGACAACAAGACAAGTATCAAAACTTCGGGAAAATTAGACAAGAAGTCAACTGATAAAACTTCTGATAAACTAGAAAAGAAGAAAACTAGCAAACCCACCCAAGGGATTGCAGTTATCTCTACTTCAAAATTAGACAAAGCTCAGATTAAGAGGGTAACGAGCATCATTTTATTTTCTGGATGGTATTTTGCAACCTTCAAGATACTAACTTCATCTCCAATAACTGACGATAGATTTTTAATGTCTTTGATTATAATGGCAATGGTATTCTATCCCTCGCTGAAATTGACAAAGCTGTTATTGAAATCTACCCACACCTCGCAAAAGATAAGCCCGCCATCATGCGTGCTTACAAAGCTGCTGATACTTCACAGGTTTGTCTTATAAAAATGCTTTCGTTGTTCTCACTTTACATAATGAAATCTGACAATCCTATCGCGCCAAATTTGGTATTAGGATGGTTTTATCGATTTTAAAGAATTCGGACGGCTCATCGATCTTCTTCATTATTACAATGAACTATTCAAGATATTTAAAAAACTTGACATAGACAATGACCGACGTATTGATTTTGAGGAGTTCAAGAAGGGACATGAGCTTATTGGGATAAGCGTAAATTCGAATAAAGAACTTAAAGTGAAGTTCGGTGAGATTGATACGAACGGTGGAGGACATATTCTCTTTGATGAGGTAAAGTGTAATTTCCGTTTTAGTTAAGAAGGTATATAGAGATACTTTTGGTATAAATTCTCATGACAATTTTCACTTTTTTTCAGTTCTGTACTTACGCTGCTAAGGTAAAATTGATAGCCGATATACCTCAGGATGCTCAGGAAGTTCAAGAACTTCGAGAAGCCGAAAAAGCTCAAGAAACCGAAAAAGTTCAAGAAACCGAAAAATCTCAAGAAACCGAAAAGGATTCAGAAACCAAGAAGGCTCCAGAAACTGAAAATGTTCAAGAAGCCGAAAAAGCTCAGGAAACTGAAGAAAATATTTAAAATTTAGTGTTTTTGGGTCGTCATGTGATATTTCATTAAATTATTATTTTATTATTAAATTAAAATTTTTGTACAGATTAGCGATATGTCAAATAAACATCGTCTTTTTATAATTTAATTGAAAAAAATATTTTTAAATATTTTCTTTTTTTAAAAAGTTATAATGATACATGATGCTTACTATATATACAAATGTTAAGATCGTATCTTTACCTAATCTTAGAGGAAGGTGATTTTAGTTGAATGTTGATTGTTGATGCGGCTTGAGAGACAAACTCTTGCTGATGTAATATACTGTTTCTTCGGATTAGGTTGTGTAAGTTAGTACCAATTTTGTTTAAGAAATAAAAATTAAATTTAAATATATCCAACGAGATGATATTTTTAGTAGGTTTCATAATATATAATTGTGAAACGAAAACTGATTTTCATCACAACTTAAAAGTTGTGTAGAAATTCGGTGTTGACTTCACGAGTTCAGAGATACATACAATAGAAGGAAGAGTATTGATAACCTCTCCTGCGGAGGAATAACAGCCATATTCCTGCTGTCTACTAGGTTAGTTCACAAGGTTCCGTCCTAGTTTCCTAGCAAATCGTAACTTTCTATTTTTTTATATTTTTTTTAAAAAATACGGGGAAATTTTTTGTAATTTTCTACTAGGACAACTAGGGCAACTAGGACGGATAGACAGGAAAGGAAAAGACACAGATAACCTCCATATTGAAAGTCAACACTCGTCCTGGTTAATTTTTTTTTTACTAGGACAAGCTAGGACGATTTACATAACTAGAGACAAGCAAAGAAAACACACATTAGTCTTCGAGCCAATTATGACTATCAACCCACCGACAGCCATGCAACCCCAAAATCAATTGTCACAGATCATTATAAGAACGAATGGCAAAGAAGGACAACAGGCAGGCTCGTCAAACACAAGCGGCGGGAGACAGAACATATAGGCTGCCTCAGTTATCCTTCCTCCAAGAAAAACAGGCAGAGAATCTCGGTTTGATCAAGGAAAACATGTAAGTATGGATACCTCTCAACGAACCATCATGAATGTACCCGCTGATTATATTATGAAACCTCATCAGGATGTTTTTGACGTAGAGGGAATCTATGTTAAACCATCCATGGAAATCTAAGCGGAACCAATATATTCTGAATACCCTGCGCCGGAATATGTGGAAATGGATCTATCGTCACACACGGAGGGTTTTTAAAAAATTTTTAATCATATTTTTTATACAATTTAATTAGTTTTTTTACTTACTCTAAAAGCCGAACCGAACACCTTAGTAATGATATTAATATATCATATCTTGCAATCTAATTATTGCACTATTTAATTTTTTTTTAAAATTACTATTATATTAAGAATAAAAAAATTATATGGGAATTGCCATTATCGTTCAATAGAGTTAAAATAAAGCAATTAATAAAGTTTTGTTTTATACATTTAATATTTATATTGATATATTTTTGTATAGTTATACTGCACCATTACTTGAATTTCGCAGTAAATCCGCAGATGAATTCCACGTACAGTATTTCGCTAAGGAATTCTACAGATTTCCAATGAAATTTTATGATATGTATAGAATTCCACGTTTCCAACGTGGTTTTATGTAGATCGATCAAAAAATTTCGTGTTATCTATACCTGAGAAGAAAAAATGTATAACTCCCGCGTCTATACAAAATAGTCCCTCAGTCTATACAAAAAAATATAAATATGTATAACTCCGCCCCTTCAATTTATACCAAAAAAAAAATTCTTTTTATGTATAAAATACTAATGCAAGTAGGTTTCATATACAGTATATATTTATGTATATATTATGAACCTACTGCCTGAATATGATTGGTGATGAAAGTTCCGGGCGAGTCGATTATGCAATCAAGGTATGAGAAGGCAAGATTCTCAGGATATACAGTAATATATCAATGCTAAAAAATGTTTTTGTGAGCTGAGATTTTTTTCTTGTGTTAATTTTTCACCGACCATGAACTATGTGAATGGGCGGGTAGGAGGACAAAAACCTTTTTTGTGTTACAAAAGATAAGGTCCAGCGTAGCATTCTCGAAGGCTTCGCCTAAATTATCAAGCAACTTAGAGTTCGTATGAACCAAACAAGGGGGAACGAAAACGAAATAATGATGATGATTTTGACTATCTTTACGGCATTATGATATCTGCCAGAGATTGGCATTTCTTGCTTTATTCTCCAGGTGAAATTTCTCATGCGAGTGAAGTCCTCGTTACAATCGAATTTAACAAGAAGGCCTTGGATAAAAATTCTAACGTATATCAATTACTGCGTAGTACTGTGATGAAAGAGGTTTTGGAAATAATTGTGGGTTGTTGAAAGATAGAGTATGTGCGGAATACAACTCTCCCTCAAAGAAAAAAGCTAGAATAGAAGGTTATCGCTCAAAAAAATAATCATGTATAATAGTGTCACATTAGTATAGAAAAAATCGTTATGTATTCAGATCATATTGCGATTTGTATTTAATTTTTGCGTGTATTAATAAAAAATTTATTGGCGGTTTTCCGAGACCTTCGGTCCCGCGAATTTTTTGGCATGACTTGGGGTGGAATATAAAATAGACAACCGCTTCAACATTATAACTACGGGCTAGTCCCGAATTGTGATTATTTTTGTGTTACCTCTGTTCCTCATAAAAATAAAAAATTTTCAAAGCCACGTATGTTCCAATCTATTTCTGAAATATTTATCGTATTGTATCAAATCAAATGTTGGAGGAAAAAGTTACGAAATCCAGAAATAATCATGTTTCTATTTGTAAACTTTTTTGTTTTTATTCTTTACTTCATATAAACTAAAACTTTGTTCTACTTCTTTACTTCTTATATTATATAAAATAACAATATTCATATCGTCAAATTCACGACCAATGTAAATATGAAACTGAAAAAAGTAAACCTCGCCGTAGTATGATTATATTTCGAAGACAACTAGAGAAACCATGCAACGTGAAAGAATCAGATTCTTTCAGTTTTTTTCCATTTCATGGATGTACGATTACAGGTTAACCTATGATAGTGAAACATTAATAAACCAAAAACAGCAATCGGCAAAAGGTCCTGATAGGTTTACCTATTCACTTGAAGTAAATGATAATCTGGATTCAGATGGCCATTCGAACTATGGTTCAAGTGAAATGGATATGAATGATATAAATGAAGAAATAAATGATAAAAATGAGGAAAGTGTCAAAAATAAGAAAGTGATGAAAATGAGAAAAGTGATGAAAACATGAAAGTAATGAAAATGAGGAAAGTGATGACGAAAAATACTGTATAATATGAGCGCAGATGATAATGAATGAGGATGATGAAACTAATCTACATTTCATTTCTGTTGCAATAATTTTTAATTTTATTGAAAATGATTAACTTTAATCTTAATATAACAAACAGCAATTATATTCTCGTATTTATTTTATAAAAGCTTTTTTCTGCTCATTATAATTTGTATAAATTTATTCTTGTATTTATTAATAAAAAATGTGTGGTAGAGTTTCTTATATAAATAAGCACTTGGTATTTTTTTTTTCCACAAAATAGAATATTATAGCTCACTTCAAAACGTAACATATTTTTTTATCTAAACTTAAGCAATATACAAAGACGCTTACAGATGAAGTCAAAAAATATAATATGTTGAACTTATCTCATTTTTGAAGGGTTCTTAGCAAGATGGCTATCAAAATTTTAGAAAATGGAGAGGTCAATGGCCAGGTTTTCTCAAAATAACTCAGAATTTATGGCATGAAGGATGGACTGGCAGCAAATTTCATGGACTTTGCTAAGAAGATTAGGAAGAAAATGTTGAGATCATTCTTCTGTATAAGACTAAAAAGACTTAAGTAATTGCAGCGCAAGTATAGTTAGAAATTAGAAAAATAACAGACATGCCACAATTGTTTATTTTCACTAATTGTTAAGTCTTAAGGATATATGACTCACTATACTCAATTGAGCAACCCTACTTTACAATTTTCTGTCTTACCTATTACCATGGCACTCCTATCGTGTGTATAAATAAATTTTTTATTAAATTATTTTCCTTTACCTTTTGGTTTAGTTTTTAATATTCCAATTTCCAATCCAATTCAACGAAAGTAAATGCACTCATTAAGGCCATTATTATTTAACAAATTATTTAGTATTGTTGTTATTAGTATATGTTTAGACAATGTAAATAGTATACTTTAAAATGAAAATGTTGAATTATAATGTTCCATAAAACATATAAAATAAAATTTGTATAAATATTTAAACAAAGTTAATGAGTTTATATATTTTACATTTAAATTATTTAAATTATAAATGTAAATTGTATGTAAGCTGGTTAAAATAAAAAGTATATAATATTTGGCGAATAGTATTTTTTATAAGATAGTCAGATTGATTAGCAGATTTAATTTATTCAAAGCAAACCTTATTAATTCATTTATTAGCAAACTTCCTATTTCTAATACTTAATAACAAGGTAATAACTTTAAAATATAAGAATAAAATTTATAAAGATAAGAAAAAAAAATATAAATAAAAGATAATATATATATAACCTAGGTATCTAAATTGCATATAAATTTTAATCAATCTCTTTTATAAAATCATAAGCATTAATATATAAATTATCATAATATAAAACTTCGATATTATGTAATTTAAATTCTTTTACTTCATTTTTCAAAGAAATTAATTCATTACTTTTATAAGGAATATTATAAAGAAAAATTTCTTTAATAGCTAAATATTCAACTCTTTTCTTTTCCATAATATATTTCTTTATACAGGGTAAAATATCTCCTTCACCTTGTTTTTTTAAACTATTACGTATACATAATTTCTTAATAAAAGTATTTTGAGAATTATTTAAAAACACTTCAAATTCATTTGTATTAAACATAAGTCCCAATCTTAGATATTCTAATTTGAAAGGAAGAATTTGTCCTAAACTTAGTAATACAATTGAACTAATTGAACTAAGTTCAATAATAGCATTAGTTTGATTATAGCAATTATAAAGGATATCAATAACAAGATAATTAAGACTGTGTTGAATATTTTCAATTAATTTGAATGCTGGATAAATATCTTGACTAATGAATCCAACAAAATCCAAAGATTTAATATTTTTACAATATTCAATAACTAATTCGATTGATTCTTGTTTGTTTAATTTATTACTATATATTGCATGTCCAAAATTTTCTAAATAATCACCAGATTTCTGTAATAATTCTTCAAAATTTTCGATTTTAAAAGATTCTTCCCTCATAAATAACGACCTTAATTTAAATGGTTTAGTAATATTAATAATTTGTTGAATAACATGAGAATTTAAATTACAATAAAGAATGTGAATAGAATCTAAAACATTTAATTGTTCAAATATTTCTTTTAAATTAATTGTGTTTTTAAAGTCAACATGGTAAAATATAATTGTGCTTAAAGTATTTGAACAATTAGAATATTTTAATGATAATAATGAATGATATAAATTAATACTATTATTATCCAATAAAATTTTTTTAAGATTTTGTTGAGAATTAATTATTTGTGATAAATATTTATTAATAAATGTATTATCAGTAGATGGGAACTGACAATAAATTGACGAAATTGAATTACAATTAGAACATAAAAAATTTAAAAAGGAATATTCACTGTCATTTGCTCTAGAAAAATTAAGTTCTAAATTTCTGATATTACAAATAAAATTTGGATTTTGTAAAATTAATTCGAAAGCATCATTATTATCTTTATCTGAAAAAATTACAAATTCAAAAGTATGTAAATTTGCTTCATTTTCAATAAATATTTTAAGTAATGACTTATAAATAAATTTTGTAATTTGTTCAAGATTTGAGAAATTTGAAAAATGCATAGAAAGTTGGTTTTGTTCTTGAGTTGTTGAAGTACAAATAGCCATAACCCAATTTTTAATAGAGGTACTAATTTTAAATTCATTTAAACATTTAATAAATTTAGGATAATTGAATAATGCATTTGTTGGAATTAAATTACTTTTAATTCCATATTCATTTAATTGTGCTTTATCTTCATCATTTAAAAAATGTAAGAAAATTCCAACAAAGTCACAATTTTTAGGAAATTTTTTTGAAAATGGATTTTCCCATAATAATGGAATCGCAAAACGACACCACAATCTGTTAACTAAAATACATGAATATAATGTTTTATAATCATTCCAAAAGTATTGTATTATTTTATTTGTTAATTCGGGTAAATCTCCCGAAAATAATTTTGAACATGCCATATTATAAGTGAAAAGAGGAAAAAAGGGGATTTCCGAAATTTCCGCCAGAATATGATAAATTTATATCCGATTTGTTACACAATGTTACACAATTTATTGATCGATCGACCCTAAAAATTGTAAATTTTAGCTAAATTTACTATGAATATCTTATAGTTCAAACAAAATATAGGGCATAAATGTAGTATAATTCCAAAGACCACAATTTCGCACGTCTGAAGTGTGACAGGTTACGACCGAAATGTCAAATGATCAGACTGACCGTCTTTACTGTGACTATAAATTAATAACCCGTTTTTATTTTTTTTATTTTTTAAAAAAAAAACTTCCTTTCCTTTTATTTTTTAGGGACAGCCTTTTGGACTTTGAAATGGGCGAAATGGTGATATTTCTTTTTATTTTTTTTTATATTTTATTTTTGTTATTTTTTATTTTAGAAATATCGCTAATATTTCTTTATTTTTTTAGGAACAGCTTCTTGAACTTAGAAATGGGCAAAATGAAGGTATGTATTTATATTTTTTTTTATATTTTATACATTGTAAACAAACTCTTTACTACAAATAATACAATGGTTTTAAAAACGCGAAAAATGATTTTTAAAAAATAATAATACAATAAATATATTGAAAAGTAAAAAAAAAAATAAAACATAAAAATTTATTTACGAAGATATTTATAATAGTTATAAACTTTGAAAAAGTGAAAAAAAAATATCTCTTTGTCGGTAATTATGGGTAAAGATTCAATAGTTTCGACCGGCAAAAAAAATAAAGTTAGGAATGACAGTCAGACTATTTGACGACGGTCCTGTTGTTACAGTTGTACTCTAAAGCAATATATGCGTTTCAACCTTTTAACCGGTTAAAACTTGATTCTGGTCGGCATTAAAATTTGGCCAGAATTAACAAAAATTTACTAAAATTTTATCATGTGATCTTATAATTCCAGCCAAAATTATTAATGTTGTTTAATCCTAATTCTGGCCAGCACGATAAATTTAACCTGAAATTATATTTAAATGACTTTTAAAATAACAAATGGCCAAATGACCTGGTCATTTACCATCACTGTCTTAACTGGTTCCAAGCTCTAGTTCTATCGTACAGTACATCTTTATTAAACGGAAATTGGTGGAATATTTATCTTAGGAAAATATTCGTATTTCGCGTATCTTTCAAAGAAACAAAAAGGAAATTTTAAATTGTTAACATTGATACTAAGTATATCACAACAGTAATTGTATTAACATATGTATTGTATGACCCGATCAATAATATCATCATTCATATAAGTAAAAAGATGCATACAATATAAATATAATATAAAAATTTTCGTAGTTTAATTGAAAATCAAAAGAAACTTAAAATTTATTCCACTTTTATAGAATGTTTGCTGCCTTATTATTTATTATTAATTCATTAACGTTATTTGGCAAAGTTTATATTTGCAAGCTTTCGTTATTTAGCTGTTTAATAAATTGCAGATGCGCTTTTCAGGTGACTTCATTCTCTATGATTACTTTTTTTAAAAAAATTTCGTAGAGAGCTTTTCGACTTGTAATAAAATCTAAATTATCATCGCTGCATTAGTAACTGGGGATAAAACTGTATATCAAAACTGAAACAAAACATGCACATAGTTTATCAAAATTTGGTGAAGAATTTGAGCTTATTATATATTTTGTCTCGAACTTTATAATATGTAATTAAGTGTTGGCAATCTTGGCATCCAGATTTCCTATAGAATATTGAATCTTTGAAAGAATTAATAATAATTAGCAATAAATATATAAAAATATTTATCTGGGAATGAGCACTTAATTTTCTTAAAGATATATTATTTTTTAGCGAAAAATTGCAAGTTAAGAATAACCAATTAATTCCAAAAGTACAACTTGGCAACTCCACTATTACAAGCTCCTAATTGATAATCTAATAATGCTTTTCTCAAATTTTGACCCAAAAATACATTAATTGGATTGGATAAGTTAATTTTATTTATCAAAAAAAAAAATATTATTAATTGATTTTACTTATTGCTTTTTAGGCAGGTCAATATTATTGTTCGTTTAATTGAAGAAAAGAAATTTTGATGATATTGGCAATTCATCAAAAAAAAAATTATTGATGGCACAGTCATACTGCAAAGTACGTTATTAGTAGCATAATTCAAACAATCTTAAATGGACCGCAATTGCTAATAGATTTATGGTTGGTTACTGCTGGAGCTTAGAGTACACAGAGAATAGAATCAAATAGAATCAATCAACAAAACATACACATACACATGATAAATTTGATCAAGCTACTTGCTTGTTATTTGTGGCATAGTAGAATTATTCATAGAGAGTACCGCTGCTGGTTTGATCCACGAGATATCAAACAAGTTTTTCACCTAAAACTCCGTTTGTAGATCAAATTAGACATTTGATTTTCAAATAATCTTTGACGTACGCCACCTTTGTGATAACTTTTAAATGATACGCCAAATAAATAATATAAAATATAATATTATTTGTGTTGCATAACTATTATTTGTAAGTAATATTTCAAAGCCATTTTTTTACGAACAGGAAATTGACCATTTATTTTGTGGATGTTACATCATTATACAAAAATGATTTCTCATCGGAAAAGTATTACAAAGATGCTAAGCAGTTTATTTTATTTATTATTTTTTTTCTTAATATCAAAGCCACAAATAATATGACATAGTAAGAATATACAAATATAGCCGCTTTTTTTAAGATAGGCTTTTTCTTAAACATAGCCACAAACCTTTTTAAATTAAAAGCTACAGAGTTTATTTAAAAAAACCAACTATATTTTTTTTTTTTACCCAGAATTTAATCTATAAATAGACTATCTGCTATTCAAATTTTGAATACTTGCTTTCTTCAAAAGGTTTACAATGGTTTCAAATTGATTGGCAAACTATTTAATTGTTCCCAATTAATTTAAAATTTTCCAGTATTGATTCTATCAAAATATTCTAATTAAACGAATTCTTACAATCAGCTATCAATTTTAGTCTTTATATGTAGAATTTAATTGTGGTAATAAAATGATTCAACAAATTTCAATATTAATTGATTGAAAAATTCTCGGAAAATTATTATTTTGGTCATGGTTCATTATAGCTCTTGGCTATTACAGCTTAACCATTAAAATCTAGAATATCTTTAGTTATAATATATAAACTAAAACAACTATTGTTTTATTAAGAGTATAATACCAGCATTTGTCAAATATTTTCTCATATATCTTTTAAGGATGGATGCAAACTCGTACAAACTATTGTGCATATTGGAATGCTGCTTCAAGGTATGCATGGCAAAGCACTTGCAAATATTATTGACGAGGTGATTGATGAAGCATTAACTGCATTTTATCTGGATATTAAAAATTCAGAAATTCGATTAAATAATATTATTAATGAAACCATAGCTGAACCAGAAGATGCTAATTTTGTTAAAAAAAAAATTCTGAGATATTTCAGAGTTTGTAAGAATTTCTTAAGACTTAGAAAAGGGAACTTCCTATCAGTGGTTTGAAAATATTTTAAGGTATGATTTCTAGATATTCTACACAATCAAATCATTATAGCAACTATTTTCATTAGCAAACTGGACATACACTTCAGTTGCTGTATACAATGACCTGGTCTCTTATTTAATGGACTGGAAAAATAGCTCATCTATAATGCCGCATTTTTGATATATCATAGTTAATTCAACATTTCATAGATACGATTAGACAAGATGTATAAAGAACCATTCCAAATAATTACAATTTCTGAAGTTCTTGAAAAGACTAACATAATGAAAGCATACCAACATCAACATATTCCCAAAACTACATTGCAAATTACCAAAATAGTTTACAAACATCAAAACCGCTGGTACATTCGTAATGTAATATTTTCATACCAATATCCTTCCGATTATATTATTACTAGACACCTTTTACCTTTTAAAAACTCTTCGTATCTCTTATAGAAAATTTCTAAAGTTATAAATTTTATTTTCAAATCAATAACATTCACAGATTATATAAAGCCAAAATAAAATGAATTATAGATTATATTTATTTCTTAAAAATCTTGATTTAAAAATAAAAAGTTATAAGATTAATTTAGATATTTTCATATTTGGATTCTTTCATAAAAATATTATATGCAGACATGGATATCTAAAAAGCTCCTAACTGATAGCAACTGATAGTTTTAGATTTGCAAATTTTAAATTGATAGATTTTTAATGTGAGATCTTAGAAGTGAAATATCAACAACTTCTATTGGATATTAATAATCTTATAATTCAAACTTTTTCAAAATTTTAATTATATAATATTCTCATATATTATAACATTAGATAAAAAGATAGTAATAGCAGTTTTGCTTTTTATCAAAATAATGGTATCTGAAAATAAAAAAAAGTTTGAAATTGAAACATAATTTTTAACAACATAGATTTCTAGAATAAGTAGTGCATTAACAAATCCTTGAAAAATACAATCTTTTTTATCTAATAGTATAATTAATACTTATTTACTAAGTTGTTTATTTATAATTGGTTATAATAGTTACAAAGGTTTTAGTATGAAGCTAAATCTTGATTCATCAGTATAAATCTTATTCAACATTAAAGCTGTTAGGTAAAGATTATTTAACTTAAAAAGATAAATTTTACTTTATCAAAGCAAAGAAAATTAATTTATTGGATGATATTACTAATAATGTGCCACAAAAACAAATTAGATTTGCTGCTATTATAGATCTCCTGCTATCTCCTGCTAAAAAAAGTAGAAAACCTGATCAAAATGAAATCAAACTGGAAAAAATGCTTATATAAAACATTATAAGATATCTCAAGCAAACAATGCACTACCAAATTTCTATTGATTTCATCCACTAGTTTCACCAGATAGTGCGGAAATCTATATGTCATAATATATAGCTTCTGTAAATATTATGAAGCATTGAAACATTTGGAGTTAATATTATTATTAACTTATTATAAAAAGCTCGATATCATTTGCAATCCATACAAGGAATGAAAAATTAAAGGTATACTAGAAAATAACATTGAATGAAAGAACTTATATCGCAAATGTGATAATACCATTAATTCGAGCAATGCTCCCTATATAATAATAAAACCCCAAATGCTAAATCTTGCTTAAAAACAATATGGTTTTCAGATAATTATGATGATTATGGAAATATGTATTTAAAGATTTACATGTTTTATAACAACTAAAACTCAACAACTTTACAGTTTGGAAATACATCCAAAACATAATTGCTATTGCTTGAATTCATTTATACTTTATCATTAGCCTTGCTTGTTTGGAACAACACCTTATAAGCAAAAAATTAGAAAATGGAGTAAAAATATAATTTTTAACAAACCTTTCAATAGCTTTTTATTCAACTATATATAAAATAATTATGAATGAATATTAAATGCTAAGATGTAATTAAAATTATACTTTTTAGAAAGAATAATTTATGGAAAATGTGCCCTTGGACAATTATAAAAAATTATTTTCATAAACAGCATTAAATAGGTAGCACAACAATATACAATGTAAAGATATAACAAAGACAATTGGTATCGGAGAAATTAAAGAATTTGAGGCTTCAGTTAGAAAATATCCAAAGATAGGAACTTTTGTATTTTTGTATCGTCCAAAAAAAGTCAAGCACATACGTTTAATAAAGGATTTTCACCTAATGCTATTGATTGGACACCGTTATGGAAAAAATTTGGACATGGGATTTTTTAATAAGCCAAATAAGTTTGTAGCTGTATAGTTATTTGGAAAAAAAGTTCAACATGCATATGAACAAGAAGAGAAAGTCCAAAAAAAGCCTTGAAAATTAGTGAAATTTACTTCATCAATACTGATAATGATAAAATATTGGACATATTAATAAATTTCGAACTGACTTCATTTTTGGTATGTAAAAAAAAAATTGATTTTTTTTTAATAAATTTATATAATTAATATATTTGTAAAATTTAGATGATAACTTATCTCAAATTATCAATGAAATAATGACAAATAAAAAATCAAAACCAAGTGGAAAAAAAGCAACTCAGCAAATAATTTTTAACACATTTTTAATCAATAATAAAAAAAGAGAAGTAGGCGGAATATGATATGATTATTACAGTCCGGGAGATTACCAAAGAATGTTGATCAGAAGATTGCGGATTTGATAATCAGATTGTTGATCATTTTGGCCAAAATTAACATTAATTCTGGCCAAATGATTGAACCCCGATTTAATTGGTTAAATTAGAAACCTTTTAAACTCTAAACTTTTTTAAATTCTCACGGCAATTTTTTTTTATCGTTCGTTGCTTTTTTTGAGCCAAATTTCAGTATGGGCAAGTAAACCAATTTTTTTTGCTAATTATAAAAGAATAGAAGATTATTTCACCTTTCTTCTTTTGCAAAAGGAAGGCTAATATTTTATATTATTAACTATGAAAAACTAGTTTTTTATTCCTTTCTTTGTGAAAGGCTAGCCTTTTTATTCCTTTCTTTATGAAAGGCTAACCTTTTTATTCCTTTCTTTGTGAAAGGCTAACCTTTTTATTCCTTTCTTTATGAAAGGCTAACCTTTTTATTCCTTTCTTTGTAAAGGCTGACCTTTTTATTTCTTTCTTTGTGAAAGGCTAAGGCTAATAACTAATTTTTTTTTAATATCGAAAAATAGGAAAGATAAAAAACCCCTGTTGCCATTGAGATAACTTACATAAATTATCATTATTTTTTGGAAGTGATAATGTTGACAACTTGAAAGGTATCAAATCGAAAGTTATTAATGATTGGTTAATGGCTATGTTTAAATACAAGTTCAATCATATTAGGAAGGATCTAGATAATGGATACAGTAGTAAAATAATTAAGATTAATCAATGTTTTAATAATAATTAATTTTAATAAAATTTAATAAATTTAGTTATGGGTTTGTTCATTTCCATACTGTTGAACAAAAAGATAAATTTTTTAATTTTGTGAGAAAAAGGGATTTCATTAGTCCACATGACAAGAAGATCAAATTTAGATTATTGACAGCTCCAGTGGAAGTGGATATTAGTGATTCAGTAAGTTATTACTAAATTAATTATTAAACTTTTTCTAATATATGTAAATTTTTTTGTTATAGGAACTTGTCAGTCCCTCGAAAAAAAAGTAAAATCAAAAATAACCAAATCATTGAAAGATAATGCAGCGTCATCCAATGTATCAAAAGTGATACAGCATCATTCAACACAACAATAACTTTATTTTTTAGATCATTAAAAGATAGTACAGCGTCGTCCAAAACATTAAAAGGTGATACGACATCATCTGTCACATCATCAGGTAATATAGTGTCATTCAACACATCATCAAAAGGTAATACAGCGTTGTTCAATACTCTATTGGTGACCTTTTAGATTTTTTTAAGTTTCTAAAAGTAATTATTGTAATATTTATTAAATATACTACCCTTTCAACTAATTTGAATAGAACCAAAAAATTTAGAGATAATAGTAAATTTAGAGTTGAAGAAAAGTAAATTAGAAATTGAATTACGGGAACTAGAGGACAAAATTCAAAAGGTTCAAGCAGATCTCAAGGAAATTGAAAAAGATCTTAATAATTTGATTTAATAAGTCTCTGTAATATAGTCATATTTATTAATTCAATTTCTAATATATATAAGTTTTCGTTAGTAAATAAATATTTGATTTTTCAATAAATTTATTATTTTGTTATTTTTAAATAACAATGTTTTAAACATAAATATATGGTNTAAATTTCAAATTTTTTTTTTTAATAAAAATGATTAAAACTAAGCTGAATCCGATGAGGTGAAATAAAAAAGATTGTTTTTTATTTCTAGAAACTAAAGTTCAGATCCCAGAAAACTGTCACTAAAGAAATTAAAGAAACAGGAATGTTAGTAACATTCCTAAAACAAAAGAAAACAAAAAAATCCCCTTACCTTTTAACATGGAAAGTTCAAACTTCCAAGAAGCCGAAGTCTAGATCCAGGAAGCCGTTGCTAAAGAGATTAAAGAAAAAGGAATAAACTTGTACAAAAATCTATATGTATGAAATGTCTGAATTTTATAATTATGAAAATAGTTATAATGTTAGGAAAATGAAATAACAAAAATATATACTGTATATATATAAATAAACATAAATTAATTTTCAGAATACAAACCTTAAACTATATATATCAGACTTTTCAATTAGAATTTTAAGATTCATGTAAGGTAACTCATCCAAAATTTGCTAATTTGATGTATAAAGATCTTTTCAGAATCATGTTAAATAAAAAAATGTGCTAATTGTATACTGCAGTACAATAAATTTGCAAAATAAAATTAATTAAATAAATTATAACTTACAATATTTCCATGTACAATTTTATTATCATCATGTAGGCATAAAATTATACCTGCAATTTTTTTTTAGCAAACTTTTCCATTTAATTAAAGTTTTGAAATTGTCCCTTAAATTCTATTTCAACGTTCTGTTGCAAATAATTTATTTTATTTGGTTTGTCTAAAATAAAAAAAACATGCAAACAAAATGGTTAAATAAAATTATCAATGACATATTAATTTAGAAAATACAAAGTTATATCAATACGCATCTAGTAATACACCTTTTTCTTAGAATTTTGTTAATTTTTTAATCATTTATTGTGTCCTTCCAATATATATCATGACTGAAGCAGATCCTTCTGAACTGATCAAAACCTTAAGAATAATAAATCTTAAGAGTTAAAGCATTAAATTATCCTATAGTTTCTATATATCATTGTATTTAGATTCACATATTTATTTATTGTTTTACACTGCCATCATACTATTATTGCACGTTTTCACCATTTTCTATATTATCAAGTTTATTATCTACACTTTGCAAATTTCGTACTTTCTGTAATATGTTTAATAATTCATTTCTCCTTTTAGATCCTATTCCACAATACTTTCGCTTAACAGCTTCACTCATTTGTTCTAAAAGAGATTCTATTTTGCGTAAAATCTCCATTCGTGTCATGTTTATTTAATTCATTTTTCTGAGCTATTGATTCTTGCTGAATTATTAGAATGGGTTTGAATAGAGGAGCTTGACATTTTTCATAAAATACTCCAATGATATAGTCTTGTCATACTTTTTTTGCTAAGTTGCTAAAGTTTTTTAATTGATCACTTAATTTCTCTCCACCCAGACTTTCAAAATTGGATTTTATTCTCATTGGATTGAGAAATTCATTATTTCTTAAATAAGCTGAAATCTCTGCCATTCGGGGTGGACTCTTGGAGCATCTGATTCTGCATCATTATATCCAATTATATTGAAAAAATTGGCACGTAACTATTTATAAAAAATTTTAAATACAACTTTTTAGTAAGAATTCAAGAAAATATTGAAGTTAAAAATACTCACAAATAATTTCTATTGTATAAAATATTTAGAAAATTTTGAATAGTTAGTAGAAATATAATCAGCTTATAATACTATTCACAGCAACATACCTGGAGAAACTTTTTACAATTACGTGCAGCCATTTCCCAGTGATGCTGCTGTAGTATAGGAGGCATTAGAGTCTTTAGTGCTTTATTCACTTCTTCTAAGATTGCATCTAATCCTTGGTGTTAGTTAGATAAGCCCAATCATGATACTGTTAATATCAGTTCTTTAGTGTTTAATAAATAAACGGTATATTTAATTATGTAAGCAGAAGGNTNTTATGTNTTATAAATTTAAATGTATATNAATATANAANAATAAATAAATATCATTAAATCATAAATAAAATTAAACAGTATATCAACTTTAAATTCAATCAGACGTGAATAAAGTATAGTGACACTGGGCTCATACAATCAGACACGAATAAAGAATTTATCACAAATTTAATATAACACTTGGTTAACTTTAATTTAGAGTTTAATTATCTTTATTAAAATTTCTA
>QKYT01000964.1:0-28591 GCA_003550305.1 Glomus cerebriforme | reverse complement strand
AAAAAAAAAAAATTTTTTGAACTTTAATATTCCCATCCATCCAGTCTTCCCAACAGCAACAACTTCAATTTATATCTTCTTTTATTACACAAATACAAGAAAAAAAATGTAAACATCGCGTTCTCACGTAAATACGCATTACTATTATATTCATTATTCTTACATTTTATGTCCGCAAAATAACCATATCCATTTAATAGCTAAAAATAAAAAAATATGCACGTTTAAAAATAACATTTTGATCTGCATAGCTAAATGCCAAAATCGATTATTTTATTTTATGCATACGCCCACATGACAATAACGCTCACATGTAAATCCTTCTGATTTTGAAAGTTACACTAAATGGTGTTAACGGAGGTAAAAAAAAAAAAAAAAAAAAAAAAAAAAAAAAAATTCTCCGGTATAAATAAAAGGTAGTTAGCAAACATGTATGTATGGTACTATGTATGGTGACATCTTGTATGGTATGTATTGTATGTATGGTGCGATTTATTCCATAAATGTATGGTATGGTTTAATTAAACTATTAAATAAAGTAAGGGGTTTCAGAAACATGTAGTGTACGGTTGTCTTTGTATATAGTGTAGGGTATGTATAGTTGATTAATTTCCATACATATATGGTTAGAAAATTTTTAAATTCCATACATGTATGAATTAAATTATGGCGAAAAAATGACGTCATGAATTATGAAATACAACACCAAACTTTTTTATTTTTAATGTTAAGAAAACCTGTTCATCAGGAGATTCACTCTCNGATATTATTTNNTCTTCAGATATAGTTTNAATATCAGAAAGAATAATTGTATTTATATTAGACATAATCAAAATTTTAAAAGAATAAATGTTATTAAAAGAGAAAAATAAATATCATAAGACGCGTTAGTACAATTGCTTTTGATCTTTATTTATTAATATAAATATCACATAAAAATTAGGAAATAATCACATTTAGAAAAAATGTATGCATACAATGAATAAAAAAGGTTTAATTGCAAATTTCTAATACAAAATGCACAAATAAATATGATTCTAACACTACATACATGTATGGTAAGTGAGATATTGTTCATACATACATGTATGGAAATAAATCAAACCAACCTCACCCTACACTACAAACAAAGACAACCATACACTACATGGTTGTTATATACCTCACTTCAAGAAAACCAATTTGTGAGGTATTACCGTATAGCACTGCATAAAATACCCCGGGTCTGAATCAATTTACCTGATTTAAAACATTGAATTAGACCCGGGTGTGTACGTTCATCCTGTCAGTACTAGACAAATTTAATATATGAAAATTTTAAATTTGATTTAAAATAGTGATTAAATATTCTAATTTTTAGAAAATAAATTAGATTTACATATTACATATTTGATATCTTGAAACGGGTATTTTATATGGGGGATATGCCGAAATGGAGGTCTCTTATGCAGTGCTATACGGTATATTATACCACTCTTTCCAATATCTGATAATCAACATCAATTTTGTGCAATGATAATACATTCTGTTATCTGATATTATTGTTATCTATTTAGGTTTTGGATCTATTATTTCGATTACAGTATGAAGAGAGGATGCTGTAAACCATGCATTATCATTAGACCAATGATCAAACACTTGAACATCCAATTGATTTTGTTCCATATTTTGGTATATACAAGTACAGAGTGAAAACTCCAACCACGTTTTCCAAAAAATTCTGGTTGTCTTTCATACACTTTGAGGTAAAATTCTCATTTTTTAATCTACAATTATTACAGCACCCTCTCCATCTTATTCTTCTAAATTCATTCATATATGAATTTTCAGGTATGTTTTATGAGAGTATAGTGTGCCATTCATGCTATAAGTTTTTGTTGATATTCATCAAGAGTTTTAAAATATTCTTCACTTATTGCTACTTTTAGCTCTTAAAAAAAACTGAAGAGACTTTCACTTTTGAACAGGTGACTGGATGATTAAGATCACAATCTCTAAAAGCATATCGTAAATAATGACTAATACAGGAATTATGAACTGCAATACCAACTGCTGTAACTTTCAGTTCTTTTAAATATTCTCGATATACTGTATGTATCTTCACAATTCTTGGTAGTTTGTTAATAAATGTTTTTAATAAATAAAAGCAAACCCAAATTAGATTTCACAATTTAATACTTGCATATTATAATAATGAAATCTTATTTTTTTTTTTACCTTTAGGGATTCATCATTAACATAGGCAGAAATTATTACTCTGATATCTCCAAATACCATATAACCACAATCATTACATGTAGAACACAATCTGCCTAAATTTTCTTGATATACATATTGACCACCTTCAAGACATGTTATAAAGAAGTACGATGCATACCATTAGGATACTCTTCTAAAAATCTTTCCCATAATGCCTTTTTAGTATCTTGTAAGTATTTGATTAGTTTTCCTGTTTTAGCATCAGTTTTGTACGAGCTCATATTGACAAATTTTTTATCATTTAAAAATCTGTCAATTTGTTCAAGCATTTCAGGTGTAAACATTTGTCAGTGAATTATTGGTTTTACAAGTAGAGCAGCTCCATAACCATTACTATACACATATTTTTGAGATTCCCAAATAGTATGCGAGCCAACCTGTATATATTTATAAATAATAGCATAAGATTTGATAATTATAGCATTGGTAATAACTTCACAATTTTTTACTTTTTTTTTGTATTTATTATTTATATAATTTTAAAAAATGAATAATTCAAAAAAAACTTGTACATTAAAAAATATTACATTCAAATTTTGTTTTAGTTCTTCATAAGTAAAATCGTTAGAAATTATAGAGAGAATTTGTCATTTTCCATTAGGTGTTTTTTTGTTATTAGTAAGTGCATGCTCAAAACAATTCCAAAATGTATGTGTTACATTTGGCATATTTTTTGGAGTACTAGTAAGAATTCACTTTGATATAAAGCAGCAAATGCTACTTTATCTGCTTCTCCATTTGGTGATTTTGCCCACCATTGATGCTAATGTAATAAAATATTTTATTTTAGTATATGATTATGAGAAAGTACACAAAAAAACCCACTTGGAAATCTGATTATCATGAATGACTAGCAGACCTGCATACACTTTAGTTGCTAAAATAATAATAAATATTACCTTCTTTACATGACCAAGGAGTTATATTTGTTGCACCAACTGCTTTTAACAGTATTGGGTCTTCATCACGCAAAAAATGGCATTACATGTGTTCAGGTTATCAGGCATCCCTTATTAATACATATGAAAGAAAGCAATCAATTTTTATATCACAATTTGAGAAATCAAAATGTATTGTTGAAATTTATCAAGAATCCACTTTAATAAAACAATTTATAGGTACAACACCAGATGAGGTATGGCGAAAAACAGGACAACTGAAAAAATTTATTGGAATACAACTTTTTGGTCTTGAAAGTCTGATTACAAGCAATCTAATTCAACAGCATCAAATACCTAAATATACTCTTGATGACTGGAATAATGAATTTATTATAGAACAGTTGTTTGATTATTATGTAAAAAGAAGAATTATTGCAAATGTTGATTGGATATATTTTTTTATAAATTGGGCTAAATCTAAAAATCTGATAATTGAATTAGAATCTGCTTTGTATGCTATATATCCAAAGGGATATGAATTTAATGAACGTGAATTGGGAGCATGGAAAACTATGCTATAAATAAAAACTATAAAGTTTGCTACATTAACAATAACAGGAATATATTAAATATCCCATTTCAAAATAACAAGAATATTTTTATCATTCCAACCCATTGCTTGATATCCTGAATAGCGTATTGAAGTGTTGAAATGATTTTTATAAACTGTAGAAATAGCCTTTGTAAAATTTGATTCTGTAATGATATATAATCCACTTTGACAACAATATATTGGCATTAATGCAGTACTACCAGAACCAGTTTGTATTGTTAAAACAAAATCCTTTTCATTAAGTTGAATTTTAGTCTGTTGTCCCAGTCTAATCAGAAATATATTTTCATCTGAAAACACCTACCAATAAAAAGAATAAGGACCATAGTGGAGCTCAGGAACTATAGAACCTGGTTTTATTAAAATAATGTGTAGGTTTTGAGCCATTTTAATAGTTATTAAAGGTTGTCAACAAGAGATTTGAACTTAATATAATCATTTATTATGTTACTTATCCCAAAATTTACTATACACAAATTATATGATCTGATACCGATCATTTGCAAATTGTGACTTAATATGAAAATATAAAACTAAATTAAAAATTAATAAAAGTTATAAAAATACAAAATTCATCATCATCATCATTCTTATTATAAAAAAGGTATTTCTTTTTTAATTTAACATAAAAAATTTCTTGTAGTGCTTGGTAGTTATTGGATTGATTTTTTCAAAATCTTCTATAGAAGGGGAATATAATTTTTGTGCATAAATTTTGGTAATTTTAATTGACATCTCTTTAGATAATTGTTTATAGGCTAGTTTATAGCAATGATCAAACTCAAATTTGGTCAATTTAGTGAATCGATTTAATTGTGTTTTACTATGAGTTATTATTGCCATATTTTATATTAGAATGGAGTTAGAGATAAATATAAAGAGGAATTGAAAGAATTGTATAAATAGGATGAGACTTAGATGAGGAAATTTTTACATTTTTATATAAAATAAAATTTGTAAATCCGATTTTCATTAAAAATGAGAACAATGAACATCCTAAATAATCTGATTGATTTCCATAATAAAAGCTTGTACTTTATCAATAATTGGTTTAAATAAGCAGTGCTAATAATATTAATTTTTGCATATTTGATGCTAGTAATAGTGATTATATTATTATTTGTGCATAAATGTAAGTGACTCCATTAATGTTGCATTATCTATAGCTAAAAAAAAAAAATTTTACAATCTTTTGCCATATAATCATGTATTGATAAATTTGTCAATAATTCAAGAAACTCATCAACTTTAACATGTGTATGTGTGAAAAGATCATCATAGACAGCACCTCCAATCACCTCCATAAATCCAACTTCTATTTAGTTCCATTTACATTATTAATGATAATAACTAGCAACTAAGACTAAGCCATCATGTACTTGCTTGTATCTCAATACATCGAGCTTTTATCAACATGTTTTCAATCAATATTTAAATAAATTCAGAATAATTATTAGCTTATAATTAATGTAAATTTTTTAATATGTTAAATCATTTTTCAATTACAGCTGCTGAAAGTTCATTAATATCTTCAGAAAAACTTATACTTAGTTCTGAATTTCTACAGCATTTGTAATACTAGATCAAAGAAATGTTGATGATGATTTTTGCATTATTTTTTTAAAATAACCACTTCTTGTTTTCATTTTGTGATTCCCTTTGATTAAATATTAATTAAACCAAATTAGATTTTTTAAATTATAGTGTTATTACCACTCTTGGTGTGGATGTTGTTTGATTATTATTTATTTATATCATGAGTCTGCTGCATCCCTAGGGGGTCTAGTTTAAGAATCTGCTTATGATTTTTAAAGCTCTGATTCTTGCCATTTTTAAAATGAAGAATATGATATAGAATATGAAATATTAATAATTTAGCTATTTGGTTTTATGTCTAATGAGTTCTCAAAGAATCCCTATTCATAAGATTCCATGATCACTGCATTAATCAACACACTAAAAAATTTTTTTATCTTCTGGTGAAGAAATTTTTTGAACTATTATATGCTGAGCATCATGTTCTTCTAAATCAAATACTCCTATAGGTTATAACTATAAAGTTGAAGCATGATATAGAACTATCCATTGGTCTTCAGGTTTAGCTCTCTTAGAAATATAATAATATGAATTAAATCCTCTAAGTTATTTTAAACTCTTGCCAACATCTGAATTCCTTGTGCATTGCTTTTGAGGATTTTTTAAATACATACAAAAATCTGCATATATAATTCTGAGATGTAATATTCATTTCCAATTTTTGTCTTTTTCTAATTTGTTATATACATTTAAAGTTGTTTATAGTAAATAAATATTTTTATAATAGTTTATTATCATCTAAATTAGCACTTTGTTGCTCTCATTTTTCCTTTATTTTTTTTTTGTCAATAGTGTGTATTTTTATTTATTAAATATTATCAGATTTTATAATAACTGTATGTTTTGGGTAAATATCTGTAAATAATATTAAATATATTGCAATTAAATTATCTGATTCTATAATAATTGGATCTATTTACATTTGTAATATTTTTTATTGAACTGTCTAGTTCAAATATTTCTGGTTTATTGATTTCATTAATTTGTTAGAATTAAGAAAATTTGATATTATAATTTGAAAAATTATTGTTGATTTGGTATATATAATTTTTAAATTATCTTAGAATCCCATTTACAAGTATAAATTCTCTTCCATTATCTGATTGAAGAATTGTAGATAATCCAATTTCAGTAAATAATTCAAATAATTTTAAGCTATGATATTGGTTTTTCTACAGAAAATAGGATATGCCCAAGAAAATTAAATAAATTAATTTTTATATGTAAAATATATTTAAAAGTATCTTCACTTGAAAATTTTAAGTTTCATTATAAAAGAACTTTATCTTGTGCCTTATTCTTAAATTTCACTTTCTTGTGGATTCTATTTTCAATTATCCACTTTCTTGCAAATTCTATCTTTAATTATTCACTTTCTTGTGAATTTTTATTTTTAATTATGCATTAATGAGGATTATAATAAATTAGATGAAATTTCTTTATTACAAATGATAATCAACAAAATCTTGAAAGAATTTCTAATCAGTTTCATTTGGGTAGTTAATTGTTGACAATTGATATCTTTAGAGGAGGAAAGATCAGATTCATGATTAAAATGACAACGCAATATGACATAAATTATGGTGTCAAGATTTTCCGTGGGGTTTTTCAATCATTACATAGTTTTTGCAGTAGAAAAAAAATCCACATGTTAACTTCTCACAAAAAAAAGTTGCATCTTATCTCTCATTATCATATAGCTCAATGACCTTCAGGGTATGTCTTTCAGGATATCTTTACAACATGAAGAACCTGTTTCTTGCAAAAGGATCAAAAAATATGTAATATGCCCTCTGACAGATATGATTTTTATTTTATTTAATAGTTTAAAAAAATTGCTTAATTATAAGTTATTGAAGAATAGTATTGGAAAATGATAATTTTATTATGGATAGTTCTACAAATATAATTGTGACCCGATATGCTTCCAGTTTTCTGACATCAATTATCCTAGTAGCTGCATGATTTCAGATGCATAACAACTAAACAATTACTTATTGAATTAATAATAACTCATGCTACTCTTTCATAATCAATATTTATGTCAAAAGCTTATTTTCGAAAGCAATTTTTTAAGAATTTTGTCCTGTCAAATACATTATTTTCAGTTGTTATAACATAATTATTTCCTGTCCAAATATTAACATAAAAGTTTATCAGTTTTAATTGCATAAATAATGGCAGCAATATTTTTGCAGTGACATGTACTATGCGATTAGATTATTGATTATGTGTATATATTCTAATGATGTTCAGGAGAAACAGGTATGAGTCGTTAATAAGTGTTGTGTTTATAATTTTTTTTTTAAAAGCTGGTAATCATGATACTTTTTCTACTGATAATCATGATATTCTTCTGTTCTTTCGAGGAAGGTGGTGTTCATGTGCTATTTTTCATTTTCCTGGAGATGGTGATATTTAAGGAGTCTTCTTTTTTTAATTTAGTAGTATGATTAAATATTTTAAAGTTTTATTCTTATAATTATAGATTGAGTGGAAGGAGATATAAGAAATGTGGTTATGAAACAGTGTTATTTAATAGAAAGTTTTTTTGTTGAACAGAGTAAAAGTCGTGGCTTCCATGGCTTATTTGTTTATGACATTAACGTGCTTTTGGAAAAAAAAAGATTTACATTGATTATCAATCAATCTAAAAAAAAATTTTCAGATTAAAAATTTTATCATTTGTAACAATAATGTTTATAAAAATAAATGATTTGAATTAATTAGATTCAAGATGAAAGATTGATATTCCAGCTAAAGATTACTTCGAAAAATATCATCATGACAGTGTACAATGAATACCGTTTCTTTAATCTTTTTAAATACAGTATTGTTAATTAAGAGGGTTTATCCATTTAAATTTAGGTTTATGTTTTTTAAAAAAAAAAACAAAATTTCATTAAAGTTTCCTGGTGGATGGTGAGAAATCCGTTCAATTTTAATTTGGATTTCAAACTCATCTTTTTATTATTATAGGTTTGAAAATTGTGTATTTTGTGAACATAATCGATCAGCTTTACTGACGATCACTTGACCACTTCTTTATTCAGTATCCCGATGGCACTGAGGCACAACATTTGCACAGCAACAAAATTATCAATCTAACCGACTAATATTTAATAGCATCTTTTTTTCAAAATCTTCAATCACGTATATAGTCATATTTTATAATTATTCATATTTTTTTTTTATTAAATTATGATAATCACCATCTAATTGATTGTTTATAATAATATGCTTTCCAATTATCAAAAAATAATTTTAAATTTTCTAAAGTTTTCTTTCTAATTTAATTAAATTACAACCATTAAAGAAATTAAACAAATCAGTTGGTGTTGATTTAATCAAAATTTTGCAAAGATAAATCTCAATCATTTTAAAATTAATATAGAATCCATTCAAATATTGACAATAAGTTTTTAATTAAACTTGTTGTAATTTTGATGGGAATATGTTTAACCTTTAAAATCTGCACGAAAGGTAAGGATAAATTCTCTACATTATTCCATTTCACATATCGAAAATTATCATCTAATTCTAAACCTTTTAAATTTACAAAAGTTGAAATAATTTTTGTGATAGGTTTTCTATCTATTCAATATATTTTATAATTTCTATATTAGATTTCTTTCATCTCAATATTAAATTTCAATTCTTTAATCGATTTAATTGATTTGCAAATTCCGTTAATCCAGCTAAAGTCTTATCATTCATTCCGGTATTACAGCTGAAAGATTAGAGTCCTGAAAGGCAGTGTTTATTCCAGGAATAAGAAGTATTTGATAATCAAATTTACGAGGTATATAAAAGTGTGTAAATATTGCATTCCATTAATAAAAAAAATTAATTACTTCTTTCGCATAATTCTATCCATAGTTTTGATCATTCTTTCGATATTATGAAAATTTATACGTTTACAAAAACTAATAATCAAATAAAGATTTTTGATATAAATTAACCAAAGAATTATAACGTTGTCCTAATTTATCTCTTTGTACTTTGGATAAATGTGAGATAATTATATTTAACTCATTTCCATTATTTAAAAATTTCCAAGGATTTTCCCATAAAATTAGAATAATAATTTCGTACAAAGTCTTATTATTTAACTATAATTTTATCATTTTGAAATTCTTCAAATATCAAATAAAGAACCTCTCTGTTTAGCTTGAACATTCTTTTCTTTTATTTAAATTATAAATTATTTGTAATTTTTTTTTTTTAAAAAAAATTTTATATATCATACAGTAAATACAGTAAATGAGACATGTAGTCATTAGCGCGTCGCCAAATGATCAATATAGCAGTGTTCGGCAAATGACAAATGACAGATGAAATGATAATCATTTGAAGACCAGTGCATTTTGACCGGCATTATGCTTTTTTTATTTCGATTAGAATCACATGACAAGATATCACCAATAAAATTACATGAGCGAAATGATCAAACGTCGAATGATTAGGAAAGAGTTACTTATCATACGAATGATCCGAGGACGTAAATATATGAGTTATAAAGTTAATGATTCAATGATGAATTGGAAAAAATTATTTGGTATTATAATTTATACAGCCATCGTTTTTTTAAAAAAATTATCGCTTTATGATTGCTCTATATTGTATCTCAATTATAAAGAATTATAAAGAAAGATTTAATTATTTAAGAATGGAATAATCTAATTAATTTATTCTTTCTTTATAAACATCAAATTATCTAGATAATTAACAATTATTTATTTCGACTAATTTAACAATTTTATAATTCTTACTTTATTTGTAAATGATAAGTTTAATTCTTTTAATTGATATTATTTCTGTCAAACCAACTTCTTTTATTCAAGTGAAATCTAAGCAGTTTACCGCTTCAGGAATAAGTCATATTGACAGAGTATATAATAATGTAAATTTTTTTTTTATTAATAAAAGACTGAGAGTTTCTATTATTAATTATCCTTTTGATTCTGTGAAATTTAGATGATTACAACTAAGATAGTTGAATAAAGGAGGGTTTAAAAATGTTGAAATAAATTTTCTTGATCATATTACTGATACGAAATAAATCATTTGATAGAAATTTCTTTTTTCTAATCTCGTATTTCCAAGGATCCTTTTGAATAAAGAGTATGTTTATTTTCTTTATTTAATTTTTGTAGAATTTGTGAAATGATAAAGAACATCTCTATTTGGCTTAACATTTCTTCAAATTTATATGTGCGTGAATTGCGTTGTGTAATGTAATGTTGATCATACACGTGCGTGACTGCGCACTTCAAATGATGATTTATTGTTGTCACCTATCCTTCCTTTGATTTATTTCCTATTTTATTTATAAAAGAAAATTTAAGAATGGGAATATATATGAACATATTTAACTTTTACTATTCCTTTTATTTAAATTTTAAATCGCAATAAAATATTTATTCTGTTTGTAATACAGTAATATAGAATTACTATAAGTGTTTTTTATAATGAATGAATTTAATTATTTTCATTCATCCGTTATATATCAGCTTGTATTTTCGATCAAACTTTGCTTTTATAACTTTTTACTAAATGAACGAGTCATTTTATCAATCAGTACGCCAAATCGTCATCTACACATTAATGATTAAGTTTTATGATTAATAACATTCAAATGTTTGTTTTTTCTATCTTATAAAAAGTGGATGCTTCCAAATAAAGCTTTATTTTTTTCTAAAAAAAATATATACAGTATATATAACTGTATATTGAAATAAATAAATAAAATTATCTATATGAATATTTATAAATTTTCAGACAGGTATACAATTTGAACATAAAGGAAAATAACAATTATCCGTTTTTTTCATTAATTTTATTCCTGGAATCTGAAGTCCGAACGAAAATAAAATCTGATTAGTAAATTTTACACACTTAAAATTCTTATATTTAAGTTTAATGTTGTATGGCAAAATTTAGACTTCAAATTTATTATACTGCATCTCATAATAGATTAAATACAAAATTAATATTTCCTATTTTTGATTTTGAATTTCACAGTTTTATTAGAATTTACTTACCAAATTACCAAATGTTAGACCGCTCAATAACGAGGATGAAATTGAAAATTTAGTTATTTGACTATTGTGAATTAAAATCTTTCATAGTATTTAACGGAAATTAGAACGTCTATAGCAGAATGTAAACTCAAAAATATATATTCAACAGATGATTAATGTTCATAGGTAAAAATATGAATTTGAATATTTACTTCAAATTTTTTTTTAATTAAATTTAAATATCAGTAAATTAGCGTTAATAATTAACTCTTTGAAAAGTAAAAAAGTAGTTTATTAAATATTTAGTTTTATTACTTAGAAATTAAGGTAAAACAATTCGAAAGATCCTCTCTTTCACTCATAATAATAAAAAATATGAAATGTAAGTTCTAATCTAATAATTATATAGGAAATGTTTAAACAACACAATGACACAATCTATGCAATGAATTAATGTTTGAGAGTTGAGACAATAAAGAAATTTAATTACAAATGTCCTCACCGAAAATTAGTGAGATTTCTGCCTTCATATTTATGCATAAAAAGAATGAACCTTACAAAGCACCTTCAACAGCAAATACATTCGCATCGTTACCAAGAGCACACACACTTTATAAACTCACACTTAGTGTAAATGCTCATTGATACACCCTCTTGCGCATGCCATACTCATTCACATGGCTATAATTTGAGAGCAATAGAACAAGGAAGAATAGTTGAGAAAAAATCTAAAAAAAATATATATATAAAAAAGGTTAAAAGAGAGAATAATTTTAGTTCGTTCAATTATTTTATTTTTGCAAACAGCAAATCTAATTCACAACCACAAATTTAAAGAAAATTGGCTTTTACTTTTTTATGACCATGACTTTCGAAAAATTGCTGCGCACAAACTCATTCACAATGGTTAACTTTTGACTACGTTATCACTGCTTTATCTGAAATAATATATTTTTTTGTTTTTTTGTTGTAATACAAATAATATACAGTAAATAAAATTTAATGGGGATTCATTCTATTGTTGTCATTTTCAGAATGATTTGTAAATAAATGTTCCAATTTTGGCTAGTATTGAATGAATGATCGTCGCAATGCACAACATATATAAAGATCATTTGCATAATCATCTTGGCATTTACCCCTTTAACCAAAAACAAAAAAAAATTCTTTTTTTTTTAAATTTAAAAAAATAATAAAAAGAAAAATATGCCCATATTAATTAAAGATATTCTTTATTTGATATTTGAAGAATTGGAAAATGATAAAAAGACACTTCGTTCATGTCTTTCAATTAATAAAACATGGTGTGAAATGATCGTTCCAGTTTTATGGAAAAATCCTTGGAAATATTTAAAGTCTGGAAAAGGAAAATTATTATTAAAAGTAATTATTTCACATTTATCAGATAAATCAAGAAATGATTTAATTCAACGTTTTAATTTTTTGAAAAATTTATATCAAAAACCTTTATTTGATTATATTAGTTATTGTAAAATTTTAAATTTTAATGAAATTAAAAAAATAATTCATACTATAGATGAAAAATCTGATATTCCAATTATTGAAAATGCAATAATCAATCTTTTAATTAATAAAAATACAAAATTTACTCATCTTTATATACCTCATCTATTTAATCATCAATTACATCTTATTCCTGGAGCTGATCACTGCTTTTCAGAACTTCAATTCCTTCATTGTAATACTAATATAGAAGATAATGTTTTAATCGGATTAACGAAAGCATGTAAATCAATTAAAGAATTGGAACTTTCTATTGAAAAAGAATGTAACAATTATAAAATTGTTAAATTAGTTGAAATTCCAAAAAAATTATCAAATATTCATTTATTAATTAAGCATTATTCAAAAATTGATGAACCATTTTGTAATGTTCTTGAAAATACTTTAATTCAACATGTAAATTCGATACAATATTTTACGATAACTGGACAACCTACCACAGAAATCCTTTCATCTTTCGTAAATTTAAAGAGTTTAGAATTAGATGATGGTTGTCGTCGTACGAAATGGAATTGTATAGAGAATTTATCTTTACCTTTCTTACAAATTTTAAATGTTAAAGGTATTCCAATTGAAGTTTTAACAAAATTAATTGAAAATACAAATGGATCACTTATTGAATTAAAAATTAATGATGTATGTCATAGTGAAATTAATAATAACAAAATTATTCAGGCTATTTATAAAAATTGTTCAAAACTTAAATATCTTAAATTATTATTTAAATATAAAAATATTTTAGAATTAGAAAAAGTTTTAATTAATTGTCAAGATTTAAATGGATTATATATTAATATTGATTTATTTGATGATAATTTGCATTTGGAAGATATTGATTGGAAACATTTATTTAAAATTTTAACTAATTCATCACCAGTTGATTTATTCAAATTTAAATTTTTTCATTTTAATGAGACACCTGATTTAAAATCTTTAAAATCATTTTTTGATAATTGGAAAGGTAGAAACCCTATGTTATTACAATTTAATAAAATTCAAAATAAATTAGGTTATATTGATTTATTTGAAAATTATAAAAAAAAAGGAATAATTAAAAAATATGATACTTTGATTGTAGATACTTTTGATGATTTTGAATGGATTCGAAAAAAGATTTAATTAATATTATTTTTGTTTTTTACTTTTATCTATGTATTATTATTTTAAATCTATGTAATAATTATATTAAAATATATAAAATTATAATAAAGTATATTTATTTATTAAATATTTAATTTCTCGTTTTAAAATGAATAAAAAATTCAGATTAACGGATTATCGGACGAGAACTGGGATAAAAATTGATAATCGTAAATATGATCAATACTAGCCCATATTATTTTGAATATGTATTTGTCTTAGGTGGAAAAACATACGTAGATTATGAAAATCACCAAATTATAAATTTGTATTTCTATTAAAGTTATTTATCACAAAAATTCAATGCAGTAAATTTTTAAATTTTTAAATTATATAGTAGAAAGAAAATTATTAAAATTTGGATCAGGCCAGATTTTCATACTTTAATTTCGTGCCGGACGGGTTTCAAAATAGTAGGCTTATTTATTAAATAAGCATTAATTTTAGATAATCATACAATCATATGAATATAAAAGAATCAGATCATATAGATAGATAATCACGGATAATTTAAAGCCACTATAAAAGCCACTACAAAATGTCACAAATAATATTTTTTTTTTATTCAGCAGGATAGCATCAACATGGATAGTGTCAACACAGATAGCATTAACACGAATAACATCAACACTGTAACCTTCAAAGATCTATTAGAAATGCATAAAAGTGCTCTCAGTATTATAGAAAATCACTAACAGATGGCTAACACTGTATAATAAGATAAAATTATTAAATGTTAGTGGTGAAGTAACATCAGTTGGCTTGTCCCAAAGAAAAAGACTCTATAGATTCTTGGGACTTACAAATAATAAAAATAAAATTGGCCGTCATTGTGATCTTGTTGTATGAAATGCATATAATTATGTTCATTTAGTCGGAGAAGTTAATGGGCGGACCAAAAAAAAAGATAGAAAAGTTCCAGTCACACATGCAAAAAGAAATCACAAAATTTAGGAGAAAACTTATTTTTTATCACAACAAAAATATTAATTTAAATTTGGATTTAAAATTGTTCAATTGGAATAAATATTTTGGTCCATGGATGTCACTAACTAGTATAACTACAAAAGATGTTGGTGGTCAAACAATACACTCAACATTACATATTAGAAATACTCAAATTTATCTTGAAAATTATTTCATTATAATGATCTTTTTGCTACAGTAGTCTCTTTTTCAAACAAAAGAAATATTTGATTATAGTTGTAATCACTGGTGATGTTGATTCAGAGATGATAGCAAACACAAAAAAATTATTGTAAGTAAATTTCAATGTAATTTATCCTAATAAATTATAACAAATTTACTATTTTGAATATGAAGTAAAGGTTTAATTGAAGATGTGAGATAATATGAGGTTCATTATAAGGATCTAATTTTCTCTTTACTAGTAAGAAATAGATTGCAACATTTTTTTCCTTTTCTAAAATAACTTTTTTTCCTTTTAGTTCTTTGTAAAATTTATTTGAATATTCATAAAAAATGAATAATTAGTACTATTACTTTGGGTAATACAATCTTATTCTAAAGTCTTCATTTTATCCAAATTAAAAGCAACATCATTTGCTTTTATAAATTAGATGTTAAGTTAGAAAAGAAGCTTTCTAAAAAATATTCTAGAATGATTATCAAAAAAGCCATTTTATAACTGAAGAAGAGGCTTTTGATAAAGAAAATGATGATAATATTGATCTTAGAGATATTGTATTTATTGCATCTTATGATAGATATCAGATATTTTGTCAAAGAACTAAAGATTATTTTATTAAAATAGATAAATCAGAAGAAACATTAGTATATTTTATAATATAGAAAAGTCATTTAATGAAAAGAAAAATTACTGTATCATTTTAAGGTACTTTATACAAAAGATGTTGGGAATAACATTTATAGACTGTTAGATATTTCTTTTTTTGTGCAATAATTCAAATTCAATATTATTTAAAGCATCACTTTAATATTATTAATGTAGGTAAATATGGGTTTAGCAAGTCTATCACATCAATGTGAGGTTATAAAACAGTTGCCATTAATATTATAGTTGATTGGATAAAAAAATCTGATGCCTGGAATATCATATTATGGCCATAAAGAAAAACAAATAGTCCAGTAGAAATCATAAAATATCCAATGATAAATTTTATTGATGAAGAGTGACTTTTCATGTCCAAAAACAGATACATAGATATTTTGATCAAAAATTCTCTGTGTGAAACATATTAGGCTTTTTTGAGTTTAAACATTTTAAACAGAAGATAGAGGCTTACCTTACATCTGTAAAGATATCAAATGGATTAGAATTTAGACACAGAATCACCAGTGCATACACAGATGACACACAGTGAATAGGTCACAACAAAATGACTCCAATCAACCATTGACCTCTTAAATGAATTTTTCTCTTCAATGACACCCAATAACTAATATATTAATATTCATTAATTGTGTATGCTGTAGATTTAATCATAAAATTCCTTCAGTTAAGCCAGTATTCCTCTCGTTTCTGTGGATGTTTCCTCTCACTTCTACAATTGGTGTTTTCTCTCATCTTTGATGGTATTTTGTGTGCTTCTTAGGAGCATAATGTACCAACCCAGAACTCTCAGTTTTATTTTTAGATGATCTTGAAGGGATTACAGAAATTATAATAAAAGACTGGCTTAATGCAAAATTTAAGCATAAATTTAGACATATTTAAAAAAAATAAAAAACAAAAATGTTAAGTAGCTAAGAAAAGTCTTAACAAAAAAGGGGTTATGATTTTTGTAGGATTACAAGATGGTAGTTTATTATAATTATAAAATTAATGGATATTAATGAATAGTACTTAATAATATAGTCACTTGTATAACTTTTAAATCATGACCAACAGTTGTTTTTTATATTATGCACAAAAAAATAATTTTAAGAACTTATAGAAGTTTTTAGAATATCAAGTAAAATTAAATCATGATCACAATAAAATATTATTCCCTATATCACCAATAATTTTACAACTTCTTTAAAATACAAGACATAGTTTGCATACTAAAATACAAACGGTACTTTTTAAGTATATTATCTTTCATGATAAATCAATTGTATTTGATATAGAATTTTCTATTTATGAAGATTTTTTTAATTTTTAAAATTAATTTTTTTAAGAATATTAAAAGTGGTAGTAAAAACCTATTATAGTATTATCTTAAGATTTGATACATTATTGAAGATTCAGTAAAACATAATGTTTAACATACATTTAACTTTTAGAGTTATTATAATAATAATCGAAATTTTATTATAATTTGTTATATATTTAATTATTAGAAGGGCAAAAACTTTTGAAAACAAATTTTTTATATGCAATAAAGGAACCTTTTGGAAACAAATTATCCAGAAATCATATTAAAATAATCTACTTTTTTTTGTTAGATGGACCTATCTTTAAAGTTTGAGAACATGACTAATCTTAGTTTTATAATTCCTTCCTAAAAAATCATTTATTACTTTTTAAACTATTAATGTATAAGTAAAAATTGTTTTATAAAACTAAATATGATAAGAAAATTATAAACTGGTAGTAAATTAAAAATTACACATATTCTTAATATCATTTTATCATAAATAATACTTGCCAATAATTTCAATAATCGATTACTCTCTTATCCATTTACAGTATTATTAACAATTGGTATAATGGTCAGTCTTCAATGACTTTTAAAGTAAAAAATAGGAAAGTTAGAAGTGTGTCAAAATTAATGAAATTAAGTAAAAAAAAATGAATAAATATCAAATCATGTATCAAGGTATGTTCAAATATATTTTTAATTATTTCTCAGTGATCTCCAATAATATAAAAAATTCATTCCAGAAATATTTCCCAAATATCCAACTTCAATATCCACATGTTTTCCATCATTAAAATGACAGAGATTCCGTCAAAAGCACCTATTATCAATTATTGTTTCCAATATTTATTTCATCACTCAACTCTATTCAATAACCTTTCTCCATATTTCTTCATTTATAATTAAAAAGTAAAAAATCATCAAATAATATCAAACTTTTCCCTTTCGATTAGTATTCAACACGCAAATCATCAAAAATAAGTTATAAATTATTGGTCAGTCTATTAGGATCATGCTGATTTTGATGGATCAATATATTTTGTTAATAGCTAAATATCAGATATACTTGCAATTATAAATTGTCATCTTTAGCATATCTCATTTTTAAATTAGTAAAGAAAGTAAAAAAACTTTTTTTGCTTCTTATCAATAAAATAAACTATGCGGTAATATACTAAAAATAAACTATCAGATAATCTTGTCTGACTGACGCAATAACTATTATATTAAAAATAAAAATAAATCTATCAATAATAATCCCAGCATTAATATTTTCAAATATAAACTACTCAATTACGTTTGTTCATCATTGATAATAATAATCACAATCCAAAATCAAATCTCGAGCCTTTCTAACTTTTTATCATTGGTTAATTATTATTCCCAATATGTTTTTCATCACATTCATTACTCCACATTCATTTAACCAAACAATAAAACATCAAACATTTTATATATGTATCCATCATTAATAAAATCACAATTCATAACCAATCTTTAACTTTCATCATCAAATATCCCAAAAATATTTCCTTGTTATATCTTCACTTAATAAACTGTTATTGTATTCAGGGCAAAATTAGAAAGTTTAAGTAATATTCCTACCAACATTTCTTGTTAACAATTGTTTTCAACATTATTCATCTCATATAACATCCTTTATCAAACTTTTATAATGAATCAAAAAATAATGTCCTAAATCATTAATAACTCCTCATCCATTTTTTTCAACAAATAAAATTTCCTCAATAATAAATAAGGAAATAAGTTAGTGATTCGTAAAAAATTCAAGTAAAAAATGAAAAATCAAACCATATTTTCTGATATTTATGAAAATTCCAAGATTATAAATCTTTCAATAACATTAAATCAATATAAAATAATAAAAGCTTACATAAGATATCAGTGAAGATCGTCAAGGATTACAGTATGAAAAACCTTGTCCATGCTTAGTATCTTTATCAAGACCTAATAAGTCAACCTTCTCTGTCCCCTGCCTCCCACCTAGTCAGGTTTGGAATGCGGTCCAGAAAAGGTTAACTGGTGCAATTTTGCAAGACATGAAAATCAAAATATATCAGAGTTCTATTAATATAGCATATTTTCCTATACGCTTTGAAAGTCCTTCTCCTCCCTTAGGTAGGATTGGATCAGTCTAGTCCGATCCGGTCCTAAAAAGGCCGGTCTTTCAGCCAGAATCGGACTGGACCGATTATAAAGTGATCTTATAAATCGGTCCAAGACTGGTCCAAATAGGTATATTGCGATTCACTTTTTTATATTGAGTTCTTATCAAAAAATGAATCGCATTATCGCAACGCACTTTTTTATATTTATAATCACTATTATCTACAATCACTTATATAAATAATTTAGTTCAGATCCAGGACTGGACCTGGTTTGCTGGTCTGTTCAATAAGACTCATAATCCCAGGATCAGGACCAGACCAGGACTGAACTAACCATCCCTAGGTCCAAAGATCAGCCTTTGGTCTGAATTGTTTAGCAAGACCATGTGATCAACAATATAGGTCGCTATAATTGTTTGATTACTTTTAAACAATGCTTTTAATCTATTGCTCAATGGAGAAATTATAATTTTCTATCTAACTTTTACTTGGCAAAGCTAGTTTCCTAGACATCCTTGGTGACATAAAGTCTCTATAACTATATGTTACCTTCTGCAAAAATAATCAATACTAGACTGAAAAACCATATGCATACCTTTTAGCAGAACCAACTCTCCATTAATAAAAGCTCTAGTAAAGTATGGGAACATCAACTTTTGTTTCATAGTATTGGAAAGCTACAAACCTAGAGAAGTATTGGAAGAGAACAGTATTGGATTGATTTTGTTTGTCCTGAGTATAATTTAAAACCTATTACGGTTCTACATTAGGGATGCCTGTCTCTATTGAGGCAAGACCAGAGGAGATTTTGTCTTTTTGTCAGGTCTATTTAGCAAGCTTTGAAAACTAAAGAAAAAAATAAAAACCAAAAAAAAAAGACCTATATATATGCAAAATTTGAATTGTATATATATATATAAAATGACTATGTTATACATAGCATAATATCAGAATCATCTAAAATACCACCACCAACTTTTTCAAGTATATTAAGATGATAATTAATATACAAAATATGACTAATATGTATATATTCTGTCATTCGCATGTGTAATAAATAAACTATAAGATCTCTGAAACTGATCAAGTTTTTCAAGTTTTTGTCACTTTTTTAATAATTTATTGTTAATATCACATCACGGTCATCATGCGTCAGATTATAGTTGTTTTACTTCGATTAGAGTTAAGGCTAGGCTTGGGTATATGGATACAGTCATACAGACTCATGTCGAGACTGAAGATATATATAAAGACATAGATTTTCAATACGTAATGATAAGTCATATTATGAAGTATTATTAGTCAAAGTCACACAAGGTTAATTAAGAATTTATTTATAATTGATCAAATGATATTTTACATTGTGGATACCCATTTACATATGAGATTATTCAATGATAAAATTTTTATAAGTGATTCGCAAATACATGTGCCTAAAGATTTAAAAATTTTGAATGTATTAATATGTAACTTAATGTAATATTATACCAGTGCAATCACGCGAATTTAAAAACTGTAATTTTCTCACAATAAGTATAACTAATATTCATAAAGTGAGAATATTACATATCGAAACAGGTGAAAAGTTGGTAAATATAATCATTATTTTACTTAGTTCACATTTTTTTAACGCAAAGAATTACATGCATTTTCTTTAATAAAAGACATTAAAAACATTTAGGTAAACTTTTTTATTATTATCGTTTGTACAAATAATAAAATTTTAATATTACTGATGATGAAAAGATTAAAAAAAAAGATATATTTTTAACAAAAAAAAATAAAATAAAATAAAATTTTTTACAAAAGAATTTCAAATATTTTTAATACATTTCCTTTATATACTCATAACTATTAATATTTAAATCTTCATAACTTTGAACCTTAATATCATATAATTCGAATTTGATTACTTGATCTCTTGATAAAAACAAATCACCCTTTTTCAAATAATCTTGTTTAAAAGCCAAATATTTAACCTTTTTCTTTTTCATAATATATTCTTCTATAAAAGGTAAAATATCTTGATTACCTATTTGCATCTTATTTCTAATTAATAATTTTTTAATAAAAACATTTTGAGAATTTTTTAAAAAAATTTCAAGATCAATAGCATTTATCATAAGAGATAAATTTAAATATTCTAATCTAGAAGGAAGAATTTGACCCAATTCATGTAAAATAATAGAATTAAGTTTAATAATTTCATCATCTCTTTGATGATGTAAAACACCAAATAATTTATAAAAATGAATAGAAAGATAATTAAGATTTTTTCCAACATTTTTAATTAAATCAAAAGCGAAATAAATACTTTGACTATTATAAAAACCAGGTAATTTAAAAAATTTAATTTTTGTACAATATTCTGAAATTAATTCAAATAATTGTTGTCTTAAATCATAACTTGTTAAAGAACCAAAACCAATATTTTCTAAATATTCACCAGATTTTTGTAATAATAATTGAAAAGATTTAATTTGAAATAATTTACTTAAAAATAAAGTTCTTAATTTAAATGGTTTAGTAATATTAACAATTTGTTGTATAAATTCAGGACTTAAATAATAACAATAATGAATATGAATAGATTCTAATACATTTAAATTTTCAAATACTTCTTTAAAAATAATTATATTTTTAAAATTAACATTATGAAACATGATCGTTTTTAAAGTATTTGAACAATTTGAATTTTTTAAACATGTTAATAAATGATGTAAAGGAGGTGTTTTATAAGAGAATAAAATTTTTTTAAGATTTTGTTGTAAATTAATTATACGAAATAAAAAATTTTCAATGAATATATCATCATTTTTCTTTTTAAATTTAAAATGTAGTGTTGAAATTGAATTACATTTAGATGATAATAATAATAAAAAGGAATCAATATTTGATAAATTTGTAATATTTGTAACTCTTTTACTAAATTTAAAATTTTTAATATTATAAATAAAATTTGGATTTTGTAAAATTAATTCAACAGCATCATTAAAATAATCATGATCATTATCTGTAATCATTTCAAATTCAAAATAATGTAAATTTACATCATTTTCAATAAAAATTTTAAATAATAATTTAAAAATTAATCTCGTAGATTCTGAAATTTGATTAAAATTTGAATTTATAATATTAGAACAACAAATATTCCATTTTTCAACGGAATAAACAATTTTATGTGTATTTAAATATTTAATAAAATTAGGATAATTAAATATTGTTTTTGAAGGAATTAAAGTTTCTTTAATTCCATGTTCGTTCAATTTTTTTTTATCATATTCATTTAAATTATTTAAATAAATTTCAATAAAATGATAATTTTTGTTAGGAATTGAAAATGGATCCTCCCATAATAATGAAATCGTCACTCGACACCATAATCTATTAACTAAAATACATGAATGTAATGTTGAAAAATCATTCCGAAAATTTTGTATAATTTTATCTATTAATTCAGGTAAACATCCTAAAAAAATTTTTGAAGATTCCATATTTTATTTATTAAACGAAAAAGAAGGGGAAATTTGAAAAAAAAATGTCCGTTTTACGCCGTTACCGTACATTAATGTCGATCATTGTCATACGGATACACAAAAAATCGTACGATCATGAGTTAGATCATCATTTTTTTTCGATATATAGAATCTTTGATAGAATCTTCAAATTAAAAAAAAAAAATTTAATTTCTTTTATTTTAAATATAATCTTAAAAAAACATATATTTTTTTAGGATTAATATTAAAAATTGGCAATGCACCGCAAAGTATCATTAAAATTAGATATGAAATTAATTTTGATCACGTGACTTTAATGAATAATTTTATTCGTCATAATGATGAGATTCTTTCATCATTTCTAAATGAAACATATTTATTTCAATTCCTACGACATTTTTCATATAAAAATATTATTATTGATGGATATTTTAGACTGTGCAATGTTATATTATTGACTGTAAAAAATCTTTTATATAGTTTGTCGTCTATTTACATACTATTTGTAAAACTATCGCCGCGTAAGAAATAATACCAGTAACGTTCACTTAAATTTTTTTTTTGTAGCATTTGGTCCGGAACTTTAAATTTGACGTCAAAAAGGTATTAAGAGAATGATTCATTTTATATGAAGAACATTTACTAACGGTCTTTCAACTTTTTTTTGTAGAATTTGGTCCAGAACTTTGAATCTGATACTGAAAAGGTATTTAGAAAATGTGATTATTTTTTATATGAAGAATGTTTACTAACGTTCTTTTAACTTTTTTTTGTAGAATTCAGTCCGGATTTGATGCTGGAAAAGTATTAAAGAATTTTTTTTTATTCGAAGAATGTTCGTTAACGTTCTTCTAACTTTTTTTTGTAGAATTCGGTCTGAAATTTGGGAACAGGATGGTCTTTTTTACAAAATACGTTTACTAACGTTCGTCTAAACCTTTTTTTTGTAGATATCAGTTTATTGCTTCTGAATTGAGGTGAAAAGGTAATTGGAGAATGTGAGATTTTTTTTTTACTAATAACGTTTACTAACGTTCATTTAACTTTTTTTTTAGATTCAGTCTGGAACTTCGGTGTTGAAGACAGAAAGTATTTAGAGAATGGGTTTAATTTTTTTTTTACGAAGAACGTTTATTAATAACGTTCTTTTAACTTATTTTTTGTACTCCTCTTTAATATTATCCTTTGTCAACCTATTTAATTCAGCTATTTCGTTTTGGGAATTATTGTTCTTGTTTGTTGACGGTATTGGAATTATCCATGGATTTGTAGGTGTAGAAATTGATGGATTTGGTCGAGATTGCTCATTACCCTTCATTGATTTACAAATAGCAGAAGGAGAGAAATCATTCCATCTTCCAAAGTTAGGAAGAGCTCGAGCACATAGAAAACCATTGAATTCTCCCTCAATAGACCACTTAAATTCGAACCAGTTGGAGATACCAGTCATCACAGGTTTTTTTCTTCTTTCCTTTTGATCTGGTTCAATGTTTGCAACTGTTGCTCCCCTAATACCTTTGATTGCTTCTTCTATGTCTTGAACTTCAGATATATCGTATCCCAGCCTAACGTACTCACAAGAGAAATCTAAAAAGCCATGATAAAAGGTTTGTAAGTTACAGTTATAATTTACCAACACAACAATTATACTAGTAACCTGTGCATGACGTGAATCAATCATTGTTTTGGCTTCTCCTGTCTCTAAAAAAATCCAACTTCAAATTTCCACATCATACCAGGATTTCTAGTTTGTAATCATTGCCATTAATTCAGCACAATGGTAGTGTGCGCCATTATCAGATAGGATTCTTACCCATTTTGGTTTTTTTTCAAATGAATTAAAGACAACTTCAAAACATGAAGCTGTAAATGATGCATCTTGAATGGTATCCGAGGACCAATGATCAAAGGCTTTTATTTCTAATTCGTGATTATTTGCTTTTGTATATACTAACTATATACTAACATTGTGTGTAATGTCCATCCAGATTTCCCATAGAAATCTGATTTTACCTCTCGTGCTGATTTTGGTAAAATTTTCATTTTATAATCTACTACAATAATGGCACCTTCTTCATCAAGAGAGAGTAAATTTGCATTAAATTGAGCGTTGAGGTATATTTTTCTTACCAGAAATATTGAAGTTTTTTTTTGATTTTCCATAATTCTCTGGCGTGATATAAACTAATTGACGAAAAAATTCTGATACTTTATTACATTGACTGCAATTAGATAAGTGGGGTTATTTGGAATATGATTAGAATAATTCAGAGTTATTGTGGCAGAGATAATACTTTTGAAAAGTCTTGGCCCTAACCCTAATCTCCTAATCCTAATCCTAACACTTATGCCTTATTCTAACCCTAACCCGCATAATATAATATAGCTAATCTAACCAGAATAAATTTAATAAATTTAACACCAATGATCGTGTGTAGGTCCTGCCAAGGGCAGGCCCTACACACGATGCTTTGGGTATCTAGATTTAATTATTATTTTTACTGGTAATTTTATTAATAAGTTACATGTACATTTTTTATAATAAAATAAATAAAATCATAAATTTATTGATAGTTACAATTTCTCATACAAAAGAATTTGTACACGATTACATAAAAATTAAGTACTAGATTGACCCATTATTATATTTCAATTATCATATAGGACAAAACTGGATAAATAACCGTATAATTAAATCATTTTTGATTCAATGTGAAACACGTCTTGCATGCGATCGCGAAAGCAAACGAGAGATACTAGCAAACTAGCGAGAGAAACAAAAGAAAATCGTGAGATACGACTAAAAAAAGAAAGAAGGATAACTGAGACAAGCGAAGAACATCAGAATCATATTTCATGCGAAGATATGCATAAACGAGAACTGCGTGGTAGGCCTTTCATTTGTCACGTTGTCTTGAGTACGTGCTCCTAGTGATGTGTACCTCAAGCAGTTCAGTTTTGACAGACTCCAACGTATTAAGAACCGCAAGAGATTACAAGAAATGAAGGAGGAATAATATTGACTACTTTCTATGATATCAAAATAGGTAAATTTTTTTTTTATTTATATTTCGAATTAAAATATTTTTTTTTACGAATTACAAATTAAAAAAAAAATTCTCTTTATTTGTTAGTCTACTTTGTAAATAGGTTTTTTCTTATTTTTTAAATTTCGAATTAAGATATTACAAAAGGTAAAAGAAGTCTATTTAAAAAAAGGTAACAGTTAAATAAAGTTTATAAACTGTTTACAATCGCGCGGAAGAATAATTTTTTTACGGGTAACAAAATCAACCAATCACAGACCATCACGTGAGTGTACGCTACGCTCCATACCATACTAATAAAATTTTAGCAAATTAAAAAAATACTTTATTGACTAGGACTTTTTAGGACCTGGTCCACTTCTGGTTAAATAATTATTTATTTAAATATGATTTAGACCCTAAAAAAATAAAATATACTTTTTATAAGAAAAATAATTTATAAATAATAAATGTATTTAGTTATGGTATATGTATACATTTAGTGAAATAACAATATTTTATTTATAAGAGAAATTTTAAATAAGGTAAGAAAAAATGTGATCACAATAAACAAAGTAACACTATAAGCGGATATCATTTGATAATGATAAAAATTATGATCATAAAAAAAGAAATTATTAAATCTGATAAGGATATTTCTATTTATGTATTTAACTATAATTTGAATGTGTTAATCTTTGGTAATTTAGTCTAAAACAAATAAATAAATAAATAAATAAAATAAATAATAAATTTTAATTTCAATAATTTTAAAATCATTTATAATGTACCTTGAGGATTAATATTAAGTTTCGTAAAATCAATAGCTTCTATGGATTCTATAAAATAAAAAATTAACAAAATTAATATTACATTATTTTGAAACAAAGTCAAATAATAAATAGTATTAATTACCTGTATGAACCTCATCTGCTTTTTTTAGTTTTTCCTCNNNATCTAAATTTTTTGGTTCGGGTAAATTATTGAAATTCAATAGTCTACTTGTATAAANAGCTTGNTGATGTGTAGTATATGTAAGTTTANTATTNTCTGATTTTGTAATTGATGCTTGTTTTTTATTAATTTCGTCTGCTTCAACACATTGTTTGTAAATTTCAATATCCTCATCATCTATATCATCAAACCATTGTTCAAATCTTTCACTTAAATAAATTGCAGTTGGTCTTTTTGATAGATCAGCATCTACACATTGTTTAAATATATCAACTATTAATTGAGGGACTTTAATATTAAAACTTGGTCTAAGTCCCTGGCAGATTTTTATTGCTAAAAACTCNTCATGNGCCATATCATGATAAGGAGGTAATCCATTAANTACTTCATANATAATAATTCCAAAGCTATAAANATCACTTTNTTNTGTATATNGTTTTCCTCTTAAAACTTCTGGTGCTACATATGGCAATACTCCATATACTTTTTTATTATCATCTTTTTCATTTGCTGGTTTACTTAATCCTAAATCTGTAATACTAAAATGAGAACTAAAACTTAATATATTACCACTATGAAAATCCCGATGAGTTAATCCCTTTTCATGAATATCTTTAAGACCACATGCAATATGAGATAAAATAACAATTTTACTTTGCCAGTCTAATGAATTGAAATTACTATTTAATGTTTGTCTTAAATTACCCTTATCTGCATATTCCATTACCATCATAAAATTACTGGTTTTAGGATCTTTAGTAATGCCATAAATATAAATAATCTGAGTTGAAGTATTCATTTTCAAGTGTAAATTTATCTAACAATAATATAAAGTAAAAATTAGTTTCCATTTGAAGTATTGATTAAAATTACGCATTAAAAAAATATTACCTCCTTTAAAAATTCTGTTGTTATATCTTTTGAATTATTTAAACTTTTTAATGCAACAGTTCTATAATCCCATTTTGCTTTATATATTGTTCCAAAACCTCCCTTTGTAATATATTCAATATTTTCAAATTTATCATATTCAATCCATTCTATTATTTCCCTATAACCTTTTGCATTAAGTTGAGATTCTTGGATAAATTTATCAACTTCAGAATTTCCACTGCTCCAATTTTTGAAACTACGTTTAATGTTACATGATTGTTGACACCAATCATAACCAGTATTAGGTTGTCTGCATATTTTACACAAACCATACTTTTTATAACGTTCTTTTAATTCTTCATTTATTATTAGTTTATCAATTAACAATTCTTGTTCTTCAGTTAATCTAGAAAATGTAAATTTAGAATGGTCAAAATCTTTTATTTGTTCAATTACATCGTCACTGAGATATTCTTGCTCCATATCGTTACAAAATTAGGTTATTTGTCAGGGAAATTAGGTAATACAAATGATGCTAAAAATTTTTAATGTTACAGTATTAGAAAATTCAAGATATAAATATTCAAAAATTAAAAATTAAAAATGTGAACCGAAAAATTTTTTTTTCATTTATACCAGTGGAGAATTTTTTTTCTTGTACAACATTCAGTGTAACTTTCAAAATCAGAAGGATTTACATGTGGGCGTCATGCGTCATGTGGGCGTATGCATAATAAAAATAAAAATAAAATAATCGATTTTGGCATTTAGACATGCAGATCAAAATGTTATTTTTAAACACATGCAGAACACATTTATTTTTAGCTATTAAATGGATATGGATATGGATATTTTGCAGACGTAAAATGTAAGAATAAGGAAGATAATTATAACGCGTATCTACGTGACAACGCGATGTTTACAATTTATTTCTCGCGTATTTGTGTAATGCAAGAAGATATAAATTGA
>QKYT01000963.1:0-36415 GCA_003550305.1 Glomus cerebriforme | reverse complement strand
GATTTATCATAATTTCTCATATTTTTCATAGAATTCTCAATATCTTATAATAATTGCTCATAATTTCTCATAATTTTTTCATCTCATAATTTCTCATGATTTATCATAATTTCTCATATTTTTTTATAGAATTCTCAATATCTTCTCATAATAATTGCTCATAATTTCCACCTCATAATTTCTCATGATTTTAATGGTTTATCATAATTTCTCAAATATATTTATAATTTGGCTGGTACTATGGATTTGGCCTGAATTACGGGAAATTTTTATAATTCGGATGCGCAACCAGTTTGTGTAAAATCGGTTTAAAATGGGTTGGACCCGATTCGATTCGATTAACCCCGGTTTTCAAAAACACAACCGTTCTAACCTCTAAGTTCTACCATTAAATAAGCATCGGAAAAGTCTGAGAAATGTTAAAGTTATGCAAAAGCGTGAAAATGCTTTGGAATTTGGATACAATAGTAGGTTTATATAGAATAGGAATAGCGTTAGATCATTTTCCTGCATGTATTATTCGTATCATGTATTTTATTTTTTATTTAAGACTTTTTCGGCTAATTTCATTCATTAATCATTCATTTTAGTAGTTGCAGTATTTGTAACCAAAGGGTAAGTTTTATCTTTTGGGCATCCCTTTTTTAGTTTTTTTTAATGACACTTATTATTACTGTTCATATTTAACCAATCAAAAGATTTTGTTTTTTATTATTTTATTCTAGTCTTATACTGTATATGACAAACTTTTGTTTGATTTGGCCTAATATTAACATAGATATTTCGTGAGTTAATGTTCAAACGAAAATAATAAATGGCACAGAATTGATAAATAAGTCATTTAGCATGTTTTTTATTGAAATATATGTGTAAGATTAAAAGAGAAATAACAGAATAATTTTCACGGAAAATAATTTCAAGATTTTAATATTAAATATAAATGAAGTTACTTTACGCAGTACGAGATGATATTGAAAGTCATAATTCTAGCGATGGGACACAGGCGCTCAACTTTTACCTACTTATGAATGTGCTACAAATTCTTATATTCCTTAATACTATTGCTAACGGAATTTACAATTTAATTTCAGCCAAATTTATAGCGTAATTCCAGCCGAATTTATAATCTAATTTTCGGTCAAAGTTGGACTAAAAAAAAAAAATTAACCTTAAAATTAATTTAAAGAAATATTTTGATAAAATATATTCGGCAAAATATGAAAGGATGATTTATTAAAGTTAATATATCGATATTGGTGAATTTATGAATCTAATTTTTTTTTTAACAAAATGGTGGAATATCAAGTGACATTTATAGTTAGATAAATGAAAATTTTCATGATATTAATTGATTACATAATTATACAAAATATCTTTGGTATTTAATAACATATTTCCTGTATTGAACATCCCTTTTGATGAAATTTTTTAGTAATGTAATGTATTAATTACATCGTCAACAAAATTTCACGTTCACGTGACAGATCGGCCCAAGTTATGGATTAAGTGTAGCGCACCTTTTTAAAGCGCGAAAATAAATAAATATTATAAGAGATGACCAAAATTTGATATTGTGCCTAGCATTAAAATAGTTAACCTATTAAAGAAAAACAATAAAGAGAACTGTTGTTATACTATTTTGTATTATTTCTTTTTATGCATTAAATCGTAAACAAAGAAAAATAGTAAATAAATTTATCGTTTAACCATATAGGTTCATATTGAACATCCTAACCGTTTATTTTATATAATTAATAACATAACGTAATAATGATAATTAAAATTACTTAATAATTAGGTAACACCTTTTTTATCTATATGAAGTGTAGAAGTTTTAAAAAATTCGTTAAAGTACTTTAGAAGTAGTAAGTTCTTTAAATTCTCAAATAGAATTACACGACAATTGCAACAAATCCAGGACTTAATTGTCATGTAATCTCTATTTAAGAATAAATTTTTTTTTATAAACATTTTTTTAACTACCAATATGAACATTAAAAAAAGTATTAACTACCAATATGAACATTAAAAAAAGTATGTGATATACTTAACATAGGATAAGACGGCTGCGCCGTTTTATCCTATTATTAAATAAGACATAATTATTAAACTAGAGTAGTACTTAACACATTCTAGATAATTTATTTAAATCGAAGATCGTAAATTAAATAATAGAGTTAATAAGTGTTTGATCTCACTAACGGAAGATTACTAAGTATATGCGTTCAAACTATTAAAGCGGACCCAAATTTCCAATTAAATTTTGATTGATCTATACAAATTTGTTGTTATAGAGTACCAGTAATTGTAGAACCTTTTTAAAAATCGCCACAAATACTTCTTTTGATAATAATTTGTAGTCTAAAAACTCTTATTTCCGTTATCATAATATGACTGAACAATACATATCATAAAGGGTATAGTCGTATGTCGCTATCAACGCCAGAACATGCATGATTGCCAACATATCTTTGTGTGCTTTATGTGTTTATTAACAACGTTATTTAGTCTCTCGATAGTCGATGCGGGTATTCACGTAATTATTGCCGCTAATACATGCATTATAGTAGCCATTGAAGGAAATGGGGCAGGTTTGACATTTTTACACCGTTCTAGATGCTGAGTAATGATGCGTTAAATTATGCTGATCAAACGCCAAGCGATATTGCTAAAGGTGAACTGTGCATATTAATACAGGAAGAAAAGGTTATTTGATAGGTTTAAAATCATATGGGGTTTATTATATAGTATACAATTTTATTCAATTGGCAATCATTACTGTCATAATCAGCGCTCGTAGGACAAATTGGATAGTTTACTTAATAAATTCTAGTTGAGACGAAACCGGCGAAATACTGTATCATCTATCTAAAACTAACCCGAGGTAATCTAAAAAAATTCTTTCCATACAATTCAATTTCTTTTAATATTAACGTATATTTACATTGTTATCACTTTTTTAACTTTATGCAGTTAATATTAATTTCTAACTGTATCACATTTTTGAAAATTTAATTAAACATCAATTAATAAAATAGAGTAATGATGTGCAATTCGGATAAAGCATCTACATAAGAAGGATAATGTTACTGATAAACATTACGTAAATAAGGATAAAAAAAAAATAAACCAAATTCGGTTTTATAAAATTAAAATTCGTAACAATAAAATGCAACTAATCTAATTATTGTAAACAATATGAATATGTTTAATCTCTATACTTAATGCGAGCCATGCACTTGTTTGTAAATTAATCTAAGTCTTGTCAACTTTAAACTTAATTCATCTTTATTAAATTTAATGATTATTATTTTGTGGTCATTGCAGAAATTGCAGAAAGGGAAGCGTCGTAGTCACGTGATTTTTACTTCCTGAATAATATCTGGAATTTACTCAAATTGGAGTATGATTGAACAAAGTCAATGAATTTATAATTATAGATAAATTAATACTTCGAAATTCAAACAGTTTATCGAATTTTTGAATGTAACAAAACATCAAAAATATTTTTACACTAAAAAAGAAATTTTATTTTATCTTTATTTTCTTCGTCGTACTGAAATATTATTAATCATTTTCTTTAATATAAACAATGAAATTCTTTCCTATAACATTCTTTCGCATTCTTTTTTGATTAATGTTACATTTATTATCAATTGAAAATAATCTCGTATTAAAAATAAAATACATAATTCTATCTTCTCTTTTAATAAATAATTTATCATCCTTGATTATAATATTATCACTTTCATCATCAGAAGTTTCAATCTCAAAATAAAAATTGGAAAAATCATGCTTCGTAACATTGTTAATTTGCCCTGATATTTGAACAATTTCATTTGGAAATTGCAAGAAATTAATTATTCCAATTGATTTCTCTTCTTTCATAGATTTGCTCGTTATCGCTTTTGTTGCTTTACATTTCATCGGAACAAGATCAAGAGAAGATTCTTGATATAGGTTTGTGTATAAATTATTATTATTATTATTATTATCAGGTCTTATCATTATTTTATCATTTTCGCCGATAGTCGTTTGAAATAATAGTTCAACTGGGCTTTGGACATGTATTACAATCATCCAAAGACATACAGATAATACTATTATGGCCAATGTCATATCTGTTGCCATTTTTTATAGTAAACTCGTTTTTTTTTTTCCTTTTTTTTTTTTAATAACGATAAAAAAAAAGAAAAAAGAATTTATCTTGTGTAAAGGAAGCAAGTGACGGAATATATTGAATTCAATAATGGCATTTTTTGGGCGTTTTTTGTTTTTGTTGATCCCATTTTGAACAATCATTTTTAAGGTTTTCTTTGTAACTTTGTTCTTTTAGAATAAACGTGTAACAACTGATTTAGATAATCTCTTCTGTTTAAATATAATTTTTATACAAAATTTACATTTTAATATAATTTTAATATTTAATATACTGCATAAATATTATATTACATTTGATATTTAGAATATTACAAAATTAGCCTTTTTTACAGTTTTTTTTTTTTTGTTAAGAAACAAATACACAAATTCCTATATAAATTATATTTAGAAAAAAAATTAGTTTTATAAATTTTTTAAAAAAAACATTTTAAAATGAACTATATATACTTACCAATAGTTGTTAATAATAAGATTAAACAAATGAAAACTGAAATTATAAACCAAAATTTTTTCGTAAATTTCTTCGTCTCTTCATCTCTCAAAGGCAACATCCATAATTTTTTCCACGTATTTGGATTAGAAGATATAGATTCTTCCCCCTTTTCACTTGCATTTAAATCAGTATTTATATAATTATTTTCTGATGAAATTGTTAGATTAGTTGTTGATGCGTATTGCGATTCATTATTTTGTGGTAAAATTGATTCCCGATTAACAAATCTAACCTTTCTCTTATTATTATCTAAATTAGAAGGTGAATTATTTTTATTAGATTCGAAGAAAGGAAATTTTGATAAAATTGGACTTGAAGTGAGTGATTCGGGAGTCCAAGATGAGTCATAAGGATTTAATAAAGGATTAGAATATTCAATTTCTTCTTTTCGTTCTGCGGCCATTTCTTTTCCTCCTTCTACTTGGTTATTTTTATTTACATTTGGATCATTAAACGTATTATCGTTATCATCAATTATTTTATCATAAAGACTTATATTATCAAGTAAAGACCAATTTCCTTCTTCATAATTCGTTTCTAAATAAGAATTTCTATTTTTTAAATTTTTATGAAGATATTTTGAAATGGAACGAGAAGAATTACGACTAAGTGGCATAGGAGGATCATGAATTGTTGTCGTATAATAAATTGGTGGTGGAACAACCATATCTGAATTTATTGTATAAGTAGACATGCGAACAGACGTTCTGGATGATGGTTTATTACTCGATAATGAACCATTTGAATTTCTTTTATCATCTTTATCATCTTGTAAATCTTGTAATTTCATTTTTTATTTTTAATTTATTTTTAAATTTTTTTTGAAGACAGAAAAAAAAAAATTTTTTTTTTTTTGAAATGACACACTGACAATGGAGATTATTCATATTATATTTAAATAAATGTGGCGTAGTAAATATTATAAATAAAATTGTCATACTCAAACTTACCGGTTGATCTGTTACAGCAAAATAAAGTTGTTCATTTTTATAGTAAAAAATAATTTTATTTTTGGAAAATCTTGTATTAGGTCAATTAAATGATAAATGGGTTATCAAACGATAACTTGTATTATAATTTTAAATTTGAGAAAATCGAGTAATTTCTATTTATATGATTGGCTCCGAAACTCCGAAAATAAATTTTCCATAAACGTCAACTTAATGAATTACTTAATTTTATTTTACTGCGCCAAAAACATGTCGTAAAAATTTGCCTAAATATTACACAAGGTTACAAATATATCATATAAATTTGTGCATCGTTAAAAATTTCAGTTACCGAAATTATTGTTTTTTTTTAAAACGTTATGGTGATTCACTAATTTCATATGTAGAAAAAAAATACAAAATATAGAAAAATAAAAAATATATTGTAGAATAAATAATAAAAATAATCTAAACGCAAATCCTATTATCCTTCTGTCCTATAACTCTTTTATGTAAAATTTTAATGAATAAACCTTTCGGTCTGTATATATTTTGATTCATATTCATATATGAAACGTTAAATATTTTTTTTCAAACTCTGAAACAAAATAATAATTTTAAGATTTTAAAGTTGGAAGAGCAATAATTTCATCCCCAAAATCTATTTATTTTTAATATCAAATTAATTTTTTTATTTATAAAATTGATAATGTAATATTTATGTAATATTTAACATACCTCTTATGTTATCATCTTGTTTAATTGATGTTGGAATTGAAAGATCATTTTGGCCAGAATCTTCATTTTCTGCAAAATTTTATAATAATTATTATTTCATTATGGGCTAAATTTTAATAAATAATTTACATTACAAAATATTATTACCTAAAAGTTTAGCAAGATGTTCTCTAACTTTTTGAAACGATAGGTAACTACTTGTATAACAATTATCAGGCTGATTATTTAGGTTCATAATTTTATAAAGAGCACTCCTTTTTCTAAATGTGTCTGCCAAACTAGACTCGTTTGGTTTTCTTTTGTGTTGAGTTAACGTCGTAATAATTTGTTCAGCTGTCGGACGATTATCTGGATTCGAATCCCAACATTTTTTCATTAATTCCACAATATGATTAGGCATACCAAATTTAGGGGAGATTTCTGGACGAAGACCTCCTATAATATCAAGAATTAAAATCGCATCATGACGTCTGTTATTATACGGTTGTTCAAATGAATGTAATACCCAAATAACAATTCCTAAACTATAAATATCTGACGCTGGTGTATATGGTTTTCTAAGAAATATTTCGGGCGCAATATATGGAATAATACCATAAATTCCTGATGATTTCATTGAAGTGGTTATATTTGCAGGTTGACTTAATCCGAAATCACTTATACTAATAGGATTATGTTTAAGATAACCTCCTCTTTTAATTAAAATATTTCCTATATGCAAATCGCAATGAACCAAACCCGACTTATGTATTAATTTGAGTCCTTGAACAACATCGAAAATAAGTTTTTCATTGAAACTAAAATCGTACTTATGACGATAATAATTATCAATACTACTAATACTGCTTGAATATTCTGCAGGTTTCATGATATTTTTTTTTAAATCGCCATCAAGAGCATATTCGGATACAATTAAAAATTCTCGAGTATTTGGATCATATGAAATTCCGTATATTTTAATTAAATTAAGTGACTCTTGACCTGCGAGATTTTCTGTACATTGAATATGATTTTTAACCTATAATTATAAAAAAAAGTATATGTAAATAATAGATATCAATTTTTCTTACATTGTATACGATTATGATACCTCATTAAGAAAATCCTTAGTTATATTCTGTGAATTAAATAATTTCTTTAAAACAACATCATAGATTCCTTTCCATTTAGCTTTATAAATTATTCCAAATCCTCCTTTTGCTAAATGTATAATTTCACTGAATTGGTTAAAAGGTATCCATTTTAAAACTTCTTTTTGTTTATTACATTCTATAATGAAATCATCTACAATCTTGTTTCCACTTGTCCAATTCGACCAGTTCGGATTTTCACATTCATTACATAATAATAATGTGATACTTCCACAATACTTACAACTCCTCTTAAAATAATGACAATCTTTACACGACTCAATACGCCTACAATTTTTGCATGGTTTAATACTATGAGATAATTCTGACTCCATCGTTTAATCGATAAAATTTTATTCATAACATTGTTTATATAAAATTATTTCAGGAAAAAATACTCCGCTGTTGGGTTCACAGAATAACGAATATGGAAAATCCAAGAATGTTGTGGCTGTGGAATGGGTTAATTCTACTTACGGTTAGCGTCAATTTATTTGGATGAATGAAAAAAAGATCTAAATTAGTAATTTGTTCGGAGATTAATTTATCTATTCCTATTTTAATAAAAATAATAATTCTTTTATTCAAGAGAATCTAATTTATTTTGAATATGGCTATTATCAATAGGAAAATTTAATTAACTTGATGCATTTTTTTTTTTTTTTTTTGAAGATTAATTGGTACAAAAAAAATTTCAAATAAATAAATTGAAAATGATAATAAAACAAGCTTAAATCGAGATTTATTTCCACATCTGAAATTGAAAACAAAAAATGTGATTTTTTTTTATCTTTCACATCATGGATCTTGGTCTTTTTTTTTTTTTTTAACTTTAAATATTAACGTTGAATAACAAAGAATATCTGTTCAAAAATTTTACATTTCATCATTTTTCTAGTTTTTACCTCAAAAAAAAAACTCAGATATGTAATCAATTTTCTGAATTTTCTTAAACTAATTATTTTAAAAGGTCATAATTGTTTTAATCAATTTTGAAATTGATAAACTTCTCAAACAATGTTGATATATTAAACTATATTACTATAGACAATGGTTTTAATAGGAAAATATCCAATTATATCGAACTGTTTTTGGCCCACATTGTATTTTAATAACTATTCTTAATTTTGGTTAATATATTGACAAAAACCAATAATCAATTTTATTTTTTAAAACAATATCGTAAGCAGATGCAAAGTAAATATCGTGAAGTATACTAATTATTTACATCGTTAAAAAGATTTGTCACTATAATTTATATAAAAAGTATTAAAGTATTTGTATAAAAATTTTAACGGTGTAGGACCGTTAAAATAAAGTAAATGCCCACTCTTTCTTATTTATAATGACCTAATTCTAATTTCAACTAATTTGTTCAAAGTACATCCATCTCGTAAAATCTCCAAATTCTCCAAACTTATTCAGTAGAAAATTCAGTCTCCATCAATTCAATCTCGTGTATTAAAAGTTTCCTTCTAAACAATATTTGATGGTTCTTTTTTTCCCATTCTTTACCATATTTTTTTTAATACAAGAAATGATTGCAGGATTTCCATTAATTCCAAAATACCATTCCGCATAAGCAAGAACTGTTGATAAAATACCAAGCGTAGGAATTTCATAATAAGGTGGATTTTGATTCGCTGGAGATTGAAGAAATCGTTGAATTGCAACATGGATTTGGATGTATTCGCCAGAATTATCCGTGGTTGTTGGGATCATTAGAGGAAAAGTTCTACGAGCAGAAGTTTCTTCTTGAATTTGTGTCGCAGTAGATTTTGATGTCTGTTGAAATGGTATCGTTATTTATTTTTCATCATGTTCTTCAATCATGTTATGTCCCAAACTATTCATCATAAATGATTTCTTTAAATAAGAAAATTATTAAAAAAAAGTAACCTTTTGAATTTTAAAATTTTTTATTATACTGTTCAGGTAATTGATATTATAATAGATTATGGTCAGATCAATGAAAAGTGTTTGATTTATATAATTATTTGTTTTTATTACAAGTTACTATATTTCCATCACATGATTAAAAAAAGAACAGCAGGCAAAATTAAATTAGTAATGCCAGTCAAAATTAATCGTAATGATTCCACGGTAAACTTAAAACAGCTCTTAAAACGGCTGATAAAAGGGTATTAAAATATCATCCGAACTGTCCCGCAGTTCGGTATATTCTAAACCCCTACCAATACGTTATTACAAATATATCAAATTTTTTTTTTTTTTTTATTGTTAATATAAATTGTAAAATAGAAAAAAAAATAGAAATAAAATTTATAAATAGAAACAAATGAAATAAAATTTATGGAATTAACAGTTGTTATAAATAATAATAGTGTGAATTTGTATGTGCAGTAAGTCATAAAGTTACCCAATTATCAGTTCATCACATGAATTATTAGACATTTTACTTAAGGAGAAATTGTTTGATTTCTCCGAAGTTACTAGAATATAAGATTCCTTAGATGTCATCGAAGGAAGCAATTTGCTTTTATAAACTGCTTGTGGATGTGATGATAATGCTTTGACCTCATAATTTTTACGATCTTTTTCGGCTTTATGCCACATAGAATCATCATTTTCAATATCATTTAACCACTCCCCTATAACTTTCACAATATTTGCACTACTTGGACGTTCGTCTGGATTATTATGCCAGCATTTTTGCATCAGTTCTTTATAACATTTTGGAGTTCCATCAACAATTGCTGGACGAACCCCATCACAGATCCGAAGCGCAAGTTGCAAATTATGCGGAATTTCGGCGAAAGGACGATAACCTGAGGATAGCTCCCACATGATTATTCCAAAGCTATAAATATCTGCTGCTTGGGTAAATTCTTTTCCTCTTAATACCTCGGGAGCTACATATGGCATAACACCATAAACATCGTTGGAATTTGACTGATCTGCGGGGTGACACAATCCCAGATCTCCGATCGCTGCGTAACTCACATCTATTAGCAGATTGCCGCTATGAAAATCTCTGTGCATCAATCCTTCTGAGTGAATAGTGTTCAGACCATGAGCAAGATCTAGAAGATGATCGAGGCAGGTAGACCAAGTCATGTTATGAAAGTTTTCATCGATATATCGTGCCAAGTTTCCACGCGAGCAGTATTCTAAAACCATTATGTAATTTTTGGTAACCGGATCTTGTGAGATACCATGACAGCGAACAATTTCGGAGCAAGTGCTAGAGCTTTTGTATAATTTAAGATGCGAGGTAATCTACATATTTATATTCGGAATGAATATTAATAATTTAGAGATTATAACAAAAAAATATATACTGTATACATTTATTGGATATAAAAGATAATTACCTCTTTTAGAAAGTTTGATGAAATATTTTGAGAATTGTACAGCGTCTTTAATGCGACAGGCACATGTGACCACCTAAGCCACAGCTGCCTTTCACGATCCCAACATAATACAGGCCCATCCAACCATATTGCCTTATCAACACTCCCAAATCCACCCTTATCAATAAATTTTATATCGGTGAATCGATCATAAGGTATCCATTCAAATACAGCCTCATAATGAGATGCGGCAAGCTGTGTCTTCCTTATAAGTTCGTCAATATCTTTGTTGCCACTGGTCCAAGAACTAAATTCATCAGCAAAGTGCTGACCATTACAGGATAAACACCATGTACTCCAATCATCACCAAAGCTATTTGGTTTGCCGCATTCTTGACAAATTCCACTTTCTGGTTCTTCATCTGAGATTTCGATAATGGAATACTCTTTATCTTCTTTATCTTCTATATCTTGTTTAGTAGGTTCGATTTTTAATTTTGATACGTAACTGCATATCCTTTGTATGACTACAAAATATTATAATATTTTATATGTATGGCTTTTCTGAGGCGTTCAATAAATAATTTTAACGGGAAATGTGTTGTTATAAATGGTTCTTACCTGCAATCAAAAAGTCCAAAATGTTAGAAAACATGGTTAAAAGTTTAATTCTGTTGATTTTATTGAGAATTTTTCGTGTTGGCGAAATTCTTCGGTTATTTATAGTATTTCTAGCAACTGTGTAATACGAACACTCAGTGGTGAAAAATTTTATATGTACAGAACTACACCGTCTTAACTTTGTATATGTTATTAACATTTATTAGAATGTGTACCGTAGTCTTATATTTAGAATATAAACCAAATTTTATGTCATACACCACACAAGTTGTTGACTCTAAACACTTCAGTTGTTTTCATAATACAATATGCTTTTATATTTAAATAAAAAATTCAAAGAAAATTACAGAAAACGTCAGTAGTGAATGAATGTTAATAATTATTTAATTCATAAATTAACATAGTCGAAGACCAGATTATACAGTATATAAAATATCATGATTCCGCTAATGCGTGCCAATGAATGAAAAGCTATCAAGAAATTAGCTGTTTCAAAGCGTGTATTTACCGTTAATGAAGTCATTTGGTCTAGCGCCCTAACGGAATCACATTTATTTGTGTAAATATTTAGTTTGAAATTATAATGTTCTTTGTTATTAATATGTGGCAACGTTTTATGATATTTTTAAACTTTGTATTAAGATGAAAACACCCATTTAATTACTTTTTTACAAAATATATTTTTATCATCCCACGCATGTTTGTATTATTATGATTAATTTAGAAATTTTTTTTGTATTACAAAAATAAGTTATATTAAAAAAACATCTTTATTCGAGGGGCATGTTTTTAAACTTAATTATTCTGTTTACTAGGCTTTTTAATTGTGTAAATCATGAAACAGTATTATGGTCCAAGTCGGGAAAATGTTGATATACATTAATTCTTTGTTTGTTAGTTATCAATTATTCAATTTAACCAATCAGCAATTTAGCATATGTGCGATCCATTTTTTTGTTATCCATTGCGGTATTTATAGAAAAATAAATGTTACAAATATTGATGGTCAGAAACCGCAGTCTGTCTGGAGACGGACTTACCTTTAGGGATGTTGACCGTCTTGAGTCTTGACGATTCTGTTTGTTTTGATGCTGTACCTCCATAAACCATACTTTAGTGCGAAGTTTCATTTTTAAGTTAAGCATCATCTACAAACTAGTTTTTTTTCTAACTGGTTATAAATATCGTCAGTTTGTTTGACATGTGACTTGTATAATATTCGCAACTAATGGGGCATAAAAATCCCGGAGTTAGCAATTTGCCGATCAATAATGTTAACTTGTGAACCAAATATGGTGATCCACACAAAAAAGAATATATAAGGCTTAACTCTCCCCTTACCAGACAATAATAACTTGGCAACTGTGCAAAATGGCTGTACAAGATGAGACTATTAATAAAATTATTAATAACCCGAACGACAATTATGTTACAAAACGAATCCTGACAACTGATCCTGCTCTAGAGATGTGGCGGCCTACACTTAGCGATATGTTCATACAATCTTTTTCCCTTGCATATCGCGATGTTCAACTCAACCTACCACCGGAACAAACTCTGAGTACATATCTTGAACATTCATTCAATACCGCTTGGTCTTTAGTAAAATCGGGAAAACTGCAATTGTTTATTGAGGTCGCTAGAGACTCGTCCGAGTTAGTTGCTGGTTTTATGTGCATTCAACCAAAAGACAGTATCTGTTACATTGAGCAGTTTGTCGTTCATCCAGATTTTCAACGCATGAAGATTGGCTCGAATCTTCTCAAAGCGGTCAAAGAGCGCTATAACCTCATTTGGCTGCATACGCGTCACATCAATGAAGTTGCAATTTCATTTTATGCACAACATGGATTTATCCGCTCAGATGATGATGATAATGGTTCAGTATACCCTATTGAGTTCCCTTTGCGTTCTCCAGACACTTACTTACGGATGAAAAAAATCATTTCTCATTGAATGATAAAAGAATTAAATAAAATGGTTTGACAAAGCAGTAAAGACTTTATTAAATATAATTATGTAATATATATTATAATTAATAATTTCATTGATCTATCACATAAATAATATTGGACATAAAAAATATAATCACAGAATTCTGGATTATAAACAAATTTATTACGAATATATTTAATTAACATATTGATTGTTACTATTCACTATTTCTATAAAAAAAGTTTTCGTAGGCTTGAATAATTGACTAATTTTGATTGCCGTTTTCAGAAACAATAATTTTTTTTCAAAAAATTATAAATTCTTTAAATTCATTAGTTGAGAAATGGTTGCAGGATTTCCGCTAATTCCAAAATACTATTCCGCATAAGCATGACGAACTGTTAGTAAAATATCAAGCGTAGAAACTTCATAATAAGGTTTGAGATTGAAGAAATCGTTGAATTGCAACATGTATTCGCCCAAAATGATCCGTGGTTGTTGGGTCATTAGAAGAATCAAAAAATAAATAATCACGTGTTGAAAACCATAAAAATTCGACCCTTAAAATGTACCCCAGGTATAGGCTATTATCCTGTACACAATTTTTTTGGGTAAATATCACGTGATCAATACAGTTGCAGAACAGGATAAGAACCTATACCCCCGGAACAGGATAAATTTGCCCTAAAAATTCTACGAGCAGAACTCTCTTGAGAATTTTATGTGAATTATTGACAATTAATATAAATGGTACACCGTACATCACTTTATATTTAAATCGCTTAAATCGCGGATTTTTTTTTTAAAAAAAGATCGACCAGGCAAAATTAACAGTCAAATGAAAATTTTGATAATTATTTCAATAAATTTAAATTAGATATTTTTTAATTACAAAATTAAAATTTTTGTTGATAGTACAATAATAGAGAATTTACATTAATTTATTTGTATTCAATAAAATATTATTACAAAAATCTATTAAATTTTTATTATAAATTATAAATAGAATTATAAAATAGGCAATAAAATATACAAAAAAAACAAACAAAATAAATCTACAATGCTAAATAATAATAGGATAAATTTGAAAGTCACACAAAATTACCTAATTATTAATTATTATCAGTTCGTCACACGAATTATTAGAAGTTTTACTTGAGAAATTGTTTAATTTGTCCGAAGTTATTTGAATATAAGATTCATTAGTTACCGTAGGGAGCAAACGGCTTTTGAAAACAGCTTGTGGATGTGACGATGACACTTTGGCTCCACGATTTTTACGATCTTTATCGGCTTTATGCCACACAGAATCATCATTCTCCGAAATATTATTTAACCACTCTTCTATAGTTTTTACAATAGTTGCACTATTTGGTCGTTCGTCTGGATTATTATGCCAGCATTTTTGCATCAGTTCTTTATAACATTTTGGAGTTCCATCAATAATTGCTGGACGAACCCCGTCACAGATCTGAATCGCAAGTTGGAAATCATGCGGAATTTCGTCGAAAGGTCGATTACCTGAGGATAGCTCCCACATGATTATTCCAAAGCTATAAATATCTGCTGCCTGGGTAAATTCTTTACCTCTTAACACCTCGGGAGCTACATATGGCATAACACCATAATTATTTTTGGAATGTGACTGATCTGCGGGATGGCACAATCCCAGATCTCCGATCGCCGCATAACTCACATCTATTAGCAGATTTCCACTATGAAAATCTCTGTTCTGAGTGAATAGTGTTCAAACCATGAGCAAGATCTAGAAGATGATCGAGGCAGGTAGACCAAGTCATGTTATGAAAGTTTTCATCGATATATCGTGCCAAGTTTCCACGTGAGCAGTATTCTAAAACCATTATGTAATTTTTGGTAACCGGATCTTGTGAGATACCATGGCAGCGAACAATTTCGGAGCAAGTACTAGAGCTTTTGTATAATTTTAGATGCGAGGTAATCTACATATTTATATTCGGAATGAAGATTAATTTAGAGATTATAACAAAAAAAAAGATATACATTTATTGGATATAAAAGATAATTACCTCTTTTAGAAAGTTTGATGAAATATTTTGAGAATTGTACAGTGTCTTTAATGCGACAGGCACATGTGACCATCTAAGCCACTGCTGCCTTTCATGATCCCAACATAATACAGGCCCATCCAACCATATTGCCTTATCAACACTCCCAAACCCACCCTTATCAATAAATTTTATATCAGTGAACCGATCGTAGGGTATCCATTCAAATACAGCCTCATAATGAGATGCGACAAGCTGTGTCTTCCTTATAAGTTCGTCAATATCTTTGTTGCCGCTGGTCCAAGAACTAAATTTGTCAGCAAAGTGCTGACCATGGATATACACCATGTACTCCAATCATCACCAAAGCTATTTGGCTGGCCACATTCTTGACAAATTCCACTTTCTGGTTCTTCATCTGGGATTTCAACAATAAAATGCTCTTTATCTTCTTTATCTTGCTTGGTAGGTTTGACTTTTGATTTTGATACGTAACTGCATATTCTTTGTATGACTACAGAATATTATAATATTTTTGACTTTTCTGAGGCGTTCAGTAAATAATTTTAACAGGAAATGTGTTGTTATAAATGGTTCCTACCTGCAATCAAAAAGCTCAAAATGATAGAAAACATGATTGTTATAGTTTAAATGTTCAATTTATTGAATCTATTGAGGAATTTTCGTGTTTTGCGAAATTTCTTACGGTTATTTATAGTGGTTCTAGAAGCTGCGGAATTTAAGAATTCCACAGTTAACGGAATGAAATTTTAGATTCCGTAAACACAAAATTCTTGAGTCATATTGTTTACATTTGAATGAAAATTCAAAGATAATTACAGAAAATTGGTGAATAAATGTTAAGAATTAAATAATTCCATAATTTAACATATTCAAAGACCAACTTATATCATACATATCATACAGTATACCTAACGTAATTATGACAAGGTTTCGAATTTTCTGAGTGACAAAGCATTCATTCAATTACGTTATTTGCGGAGTTACTGAAACCTCGATATTCCGTTTATAGTGACTAAGAAATTAGCATGTGATAAGTTTAAAAGTGTATATTGACCAGGTGATCAGGTCATTTAATCCAGCGCCCCATGGAATTTTAATATCTTCCTTTTTTAATTGTGAAATATATCGTTAACACATTCATTTCTGTTTGTTTTATTGGTGTTTTCAAAATTTATATTGAGATTGATAAGATATTCCATATGGTGTGTTTGTGTTTTACAATTTCCGTACAATTTCCGCCGTACTATTTCTGGATAATTTCTGTACATATTCCATAGATTTTTGTTTTATCCGGAATATTATATCATCAAAATATATATTATATTATAAATCTTTTAATCTCGCACATTGATCATAATTATTAGAATTTTTTTTTTTTTTTAATCGGAAAACTTTTTCATTAATTTCTTTGCTTTTTTTAATTGTGTGGTCATGAAACAATATTACCGTTACCTCTTTTGGATTGTCATTCAAATTTGGAAATTTTTGTAATTCTTTATGGATCATTCTCTGTAAAATAATTTATTCAAGTACGTTATTTATTGTAAGTTTTCTATTTAGAATTTTTATGTTATCCTTTTGCGGAATTTTTAAAACATTGTCATTCCGCACATTAACTATATTAGGATTCTATCGGTACCGCAGTCTGTACAGTCCAGGACAAAGACGGACCTACCTGCAGGATTGTGACGATTCTGTTTGACAAAAATTTGACCAAAGACAATTACATGTCTCGGTTTAAGTTTTAGCATTTTTATTTACATTTCTATGACCTAAATAAAAAGTACATTTTTGTCCAAAAAAGTTTAGTTTCTTCATAAAATATCGTCAGTTTGTTTAACCGAAAAAATATTCGGTTTTTTAAACGTGTTTTTAATGATCAATTTCTTTTGTTCAACCAAATATGGGGCTCCACACAAAAGAACATATACAGTTAAGGCTTAACTTCCCCAAACAGACAATATATTTGGCAACTACGCAAAAATGGCTACCCAAGATGAGATTGCATTGTAAATAAAATTATCAATAACTTAAAATAATTTGTTACCAAATGAGTCCTAACAACTGATCCTGCTCTAAAGAGGTGGCGGCCTACACTTGGAGATATGTTCATACGATCTTTTTCCCTTGCATATCACGATGTACAACCTACCACTGGAACAAACTTTGGGTGTATATAAATCTTGAAAATACATTCAATACCGCTTGGTCTCTAGTAAAATCGAGAAAATTACAATTGTTACTAGAGATTCGTTCAAATTAATGAGCATATTAGTTCGGTGTACCCTTTGCGTCTTCAGACACTTATTTACGGATGAAAAAAAATTATTTCTTACTGAATGATTAATGATTTAATTTTTTTTTATTTTCAGCGACAAAGCATTAAAGACTTTATATCTCAAATATATATAATTATGTAAAAAAAAAAAATTTATTATTCCATGTGATTTTAAATTAGGTATTATTTTTAATTAGGATTAATTTGGATATCTGAAACAAATCTTTATTATAAAAACAAAATCATGTAAACCAAATATGGACCAAAATTTCTAGTCTTTCATTGATCTATTATATCAATAATATTGATATAAAGAATATAATCACAGAATTCCGGATTATACAGTAAACAAAATTATTACTAATATATTTAACATTACGATCGTCATTATTTCTATAAAAATTATTATTTATGGATCATTGTATAAAATTCTTTAAAGTTCATGCAAATAATATTTTAAGATTATTAAAAATTCTTAAAATTGAATAATGCTTCTCTTGATACGAAATTGTTTAAAAGTGCGTGCATACAGTACGTGCGTATCTTATTGTGATGTTTATTATACAAAATCAGATTCTTAACTTATTTTTAATAATGGTGTATAACTAAACTTTAAAATTATAAATTTATAAATGTTCGAGATTTTTATAAGTCAAAAAAAAAAAAAGGATTTATTTTAAAATTAGAATGCAATTAAATCTTTTATTCCATTTATTCATTCAATAGAATCAATAAAGTGTATTATTTAATACATATGAGCCGCATCTCATAATTTAAATAACATTAAAATTTTCTCATTAATCTTTATACTGTACTAGGAGAAACTTGGGTTCCTTAATATGCAGCAACTACATGTTAACTGTTAGGTAACAATTAAGCTACTACTAGGTATGGTAGTAACTATATAGTCAATATGCAGTTGCTTTGCAGTTACTGCATATTATTAAGGAAATCATGTTTCTGTAAAGTAAGTTGGATATTAGATATTACAGTTCGTTAAAAAAAAATTATGAGAAAAATTTATCTTTGGTGGTATATGAATAATAATAATAAATATAATTAATTTGCTAAAAATTCAGAGAAAAATTAATCGTTTATTCACAGCAATATGAAAATAATAAAATAATAAGTTGAACTTTCATTCTTTAATCATATAGTATTTTTTAATACAGTAAATACTTGTTATATTTAGAACAAATGAGTTAACTTTGAGATTCTCATTCTTTATTCCAATTGTTTCTATATGGAGAATTCGAAAAATAGTTAAATTCATTTTGACACTTTTTCATTTTCATTCTATTATTATGATTAATTTTTGTTTAAAAGAATATTTTTTTATAATTTTAATTTTCGTTTTATAAATATTAATTACATGATATTATAATATAAAAAATCACATAATGCAGTATTGAATTATAATTGGAAGTTGAGATGAGTTTAATATTGCTATTGTCAATAGCCTTTCTATCACTAGCCACTGGCAAACTTTTTTGAATTTTACTACTTAATAAAGGAATATTGGTCTCCCTTAGGATTTCAACTTCTTTGGTTTATTGCTGAATTTCAGGTACTGTAGCTCAGTTTGCTGTTCTTCTTTGATATTGACATCAACTTTATATGTAACTAAATAATTTAGTATGAATAATAAGAATAAACTCATTTGCAATTCGCACAGGAATAATAGTAACAACGGAATCCAGTCTTATCCAACGAAACACGGAAGATTGTAAACATAAATTATTACTCTTGAATTTTAATTATTTTCTGATAAGCAATTATAGATTTCACTTATTTTAAAATGATAATATGAAAAATAATTGTTGGATCTATTAATTTTTCATTTTATTTTTTTGATGAAATTAAATGTATTACTATTAAAGATTTAGGAGGTCTAAATTATTAAAATCTAATAATATCATTTTAAATCCTTATTATCCAATGATTTGTTATTATTTAATAGTCACAACAGGTAATGGAGAATCACTACGAACAGCTACGATATTATTACTTAACAGAAGTATCACATCATCAGATAACGGGATATATACGCCATAACGGAGTACAGGATAAAATTCATTTCATTATAAAAGTTCTGAAACCAAATAATGGAGAATCAATACCACCTTTCACATGACTTTCGGTCAATTTTTCTACTATCACAGACACCATCTAGAAAATTTTATTTATTTATTTTTATTGTGAACCTTTCAAATATACAATACGTTAATGAAATTTCAATTTTTGGATTTCTTAAAATTTTAAATTTGATATGAAAGAATTGAGCAATGAATATATTTTAATATAAGATAAATAATGTAATATAAATATACATAATTTTGAAAAAAAAGAAACTTTAAGAATTAAAATACATAGATGAAACTTATAAAGTAACATATACACAAAAGTAAGAATCCTATAACATCAGCAGGTGGGGATACTTCCAAATTATAAAGGCAATAAATAATATAGGTGGTATAAACACTACAATAGTGTATAGTAAAATTAAGCATACAAATTTTACTAATTCTACTGGAAACCATATAATTGTTAGAATCAAATCCCATAATACACTTCCTAAAAATTTTGCATAATTATTAATATTAAGAAAATTAAAAACTGAATTTTATTGAAGAAATACGCTTACCATTATAATAATTAGTAATAAATTTTGCGATTTCTTCATCTTGACTATCTACAAACTGAATGGCATTGTTTACTGTATCATTCGTATAAGAGGATCCAATTACTTTTACCGTAAATTTCTCTTGCGCGAATTGTCTATATCTTTTAGCTTGGGTTTTAACTTCATTTCTAGCATGATTTCTTGCTACACTTTTTCCGGAATTCATATTAAGCCACTTAGTTTCAATAACAATATAAACTCCATAATCAGATCCAAAAATTAAATCTCCAACTCCATAATGATAATAACTCTCATTAGCTTTCCATTCAAAATCAATCAGATAATTAAAACCGGGTAGAATTATATCAATATTATTAATTAAATCATTCTTCATTATTTCTTCTGAATGATTTCCGTTGAAATTTTGATTCCATAATCTTCTTTTTTCTTCATCTAATCTCACTAAACTTTTAATAGAAGGTTGAAACCATTGTTTACAGATTGGTAAAACATTATTTAATGTGTCTATTTTAAAATCAACATAAATAGATGAATAAGAACGATACACGTAAACATTATTTGATTGAAAGGCTTCTTGAAGCAATTTATCAATTTCAAATTGATTAAAACAATTATGAACATGAAAATTATAAGTTTCTAAATGAAGAGAAGAATTCGTTATTCTAAAAGGATGAGATAAAATTTTTGAACATATTCCAAGAATAAATGTTCTTTGTCGTTCATCGTTAATATCAACGTTAAAAAAAAATGAACAAAAGAAATCCATGATGTGAATTAAATCTGTGAAAGTGTTAAAAAAAAATCACGAAAAAAAATTTTTTCTACAGTATATATAATTTTTTTTATGTCGATTAAATGTTATTGTTGTCGATTAAATGTTATTGTTGTCAATTAAATGTTATTGTTGTTGATTAAATGTTATTGTTTGTCTTTTTCGTGATATAATAACATTGATAAACGGAAAAAATTGCTCAATTTAAGTTGGTTTTATTACCAATTTCAGAAACGTAGATCCAGTATGAAAAGATTGAAAGCAAACTTAAATCCTTGGTTTTATAATTCTAACGTCAGGTAGTCGTCAGGTCAGTGTTCGGCAAATGATTTGAAATGACAAATGATTCAAATGACACGTCATTTGTCATTTGTCATTTGAATACTCAAATGACAAATGATTTAGGTCATTTGATTAATATTGTATATTATGTAAGATTTTATTACTTATATTATTTATTCATAAATAATAATATCAAATAGTTTTAAAAAATTTGATTAATATATGTAACAAAAAAAGTTTTAAAAGAAGTATGTATTTGTTAGATCACGTGATATAATATTACTTTTTCAAAATAGTAATTTTGCAATTTGTAATTTAAATACTAATTATTTATGTAAGAAAATATGTATTAAACACAAATTTCACTTTTTAAAGTAAAAAACAAAAACTTTATTATAAAGAAAGCACATTTGAATTTAACAAATTGTCAAAATAATGTGGAATAATTACGATTTGCGATATTGCGGACAATTGCGAAAATTAAGGTCCGATTATGCAATTTCGGCCGAAATTAACATAATTTTGGCCGAAATTATATATTATAAATTGATTAAGCATATCTCCGCTAATATCAATGCTAGAATGATGATATAACCACCATTCGAATCCTCTCATTGAGACAAATCGAATGGTATAAATTATATTGAAATCCAATCATTGGAACATCTGTCAATATTGATGTTAGAAAGATGATATTTATACCATTCGATTCATCTTAATGACAGGATTCAAATGGTATAAATTTTATCAAAATATAATCACTAGATCTCGAGCAATTTGCGATTTTGTATTTTATATGAATCACGTGATTGGAATTGCGGAATTGTGGATTTCTACACAATTCGATTCAAAATTCTGCAATATTGCAGATTTGGAATACCTACTATCATCCATCTTCTATCTAATTAAAAAATTGTTGTGTAATATGTAGACATTTAGTTTACTCTGTATAAAAAAATAATGACCAAATGATCAAATGACAAATGATGCAAATGACAGTTAAATGACACTTGATCATTTGGCATTTGGCATTTGGGTCATTTGTGAAATGACAAAGGACAAAGGATTCATAATCCTTTGACCAAATGAGTCATAATCCGAAAAAAGGTCAAATGACCAGGTCATTTCCGAACACTGCGTCAGGTAGTGCATATATTTCATTATAAGATTTATTTATTTGAATCGAAAAATTTAAAGTTGCATCGAGTTAATAGCCGTATTCGAGATTCTCTGAATAAAAGAGTTTTGTTAAAATAGAAACAGCACAAGATAAATGTTAATATTCAAAATCTTTTTTTTTTTTGTATTAAATTATAAATTTTATTAATTCTTTATTTATTTAAGTTGATGCTAATCGTAAGTAGCCATATCCGTTATTCTGTGAGACAATAGCGGAGTATTTTTTCCTGTATATAAACAATGTTATGAATAAACTTTTTCGATAATGGTATTGAGACATGTCAGTAATATTTGTCATCAGTATGAAACGCAGGTTTTTTTATATTTATGGAACCATCAATTTATTATTATGTAATGAATGCGGAAATCCGAATTGGTCGAATGGAAACCAGATTGTAGATGATTTCATTAAAGAATGTAATAAACCAAAAGAAATTTTAAAATGGATACCTTATAACTAATTCAGTGAAATTATATGTTTGGCAAAGGAAGATTTGGAATTATTTATATTATTGCTCAAGGAATCGAATTAATACATAAGTCGGGTGATACTGATGTTAGTATAAGTGAATTTCGGATTAAGTCAACTTGAAAATATAACTAATTCTCAGAAATTTATGGTATTATTCCAAATATTGCGCCCAAATATTTCTTGGAAAACCATATACACCAGCGTCAGATATTTATAGTATAGGAATTGTTATTTGGATATTACATTCATTTGAAATAACAGACGTCATTATGCGATTTTAATTCTTAATAATATATGAGTAATTATATCATGGAATTAATGAAAACTCGAATCCAAATGATCGTCCGACAACTGAACAAATTGTTACGACGTTAACTCGACACGGAAGAATGCTCTTCTTAATGAACCTAAAAATCAACTGATAGTAATTACACAAGTAGTTTCTTACCATTTCAAAGAGTTAGTGAACATATTACTAAATTGACTTCAGGTAATAATATATTATAATGTATTGATTTAAATTTAGTCCACAATTAAAATTATCATTATTGTAAAATTTTACAGAATATTCTGGGGATTCTGGCCAATCCGCCAATATGATCTTTCACTCCCAATTTCAATTAAACAAGATAATAGCATTAGAGATATGCTAAATTTTAGTTTTTATTTAGATTATTAGATAATTTTTGCTCATACTCTGTATTTTTATTTTTGAATAAATCATCATGACGTTTTAAAAAAAAATGGTTTAATTTAGTATTTCTATTAGAGCAAATATCATTTCAATCAACTCACTCTTAGCAAAAAATAACAAAAGTTGTAAGACAAAGTTTTGATAGTTAGTGCATCCTTTTTTTAAGAAATCTATTGACATTTTTTATTAACAGAATTTTTTATAAATATTTAACCTAAAAAAAAAAAATACAATTCACTCATAAACAACATAAACAACCAAATTATCATTTTTCTTTAAAAAGTGGTAGTCTGTATATCTTTTGATACACAAATTTATTATACATTATGGGAAATCTCAAGTTGTTGTATACCTTACTTATCAAGATTAAAGGGAAAAAATATCAAAGACCTTCAGATTTATTACTAGTTTGCTAACAACTAGAACCAGATTCTTAATCTCCTCTTTGTTAAAGTTGAAATCATAATTCACCCTAAATACTACAATGATTTTTCTATTAAAATAAAGATAATTATATAAATAAAAGACCAATGTTATAAATAATCGTATATACAGGATCGTGCTGAGTAGATATTTAACATTCATGCGGCATGGAAGGAAATAAATTAGTTCTTGACAGATTGCATTTGAAAAAAAAGACTATTTCACGTGTCCATGAAATTTCTATTATATATTTGGTGATTAAAATAGTTAATAAACCAACCATACTTGAAATTAATTACCAATAAAACAGTTTAATTTACATAAAGAAAAAAAAATGCATACAAAAATTTTAAATAATTAAAATACATCATCAAGAAATATACATTTAGACATATATATATATATATATAAAGATTCCAATTCTAATAAATTTAGTAGTTAAGTATAAATGCAAAATGTAATGAGAGTTTAAAGTAAATAAGAATGAAATGTTAAAAATATAGTCGGGTTATATAATAGGGATAAGCAAATGATAAATCTCAATTTTTTCTTTTTTTGCAAAAAAATTAATATCGAACCAAGGAAGCTTTTAAGCGTTCATGTATATATAATAGATTCTTCCTCCCCATAACTAAAAATCCCAATAAAAAACTGTCACTACACCTATTTTATTCTATATGACCTTTTTTTTTTTTTTTTTACCGGAAATTTCTCTCATGATATACGTTAAAACAGGTTTTTTTTTAAAAAATTTAATTTAAGTTGAATAAATAATAATAATATAATCTTTTAATAATATTAAAAAATGTTTTTTTTTCTTTTAAAATAATAAATAAAGGGGATATAAATTTAAGATAAATATTGGACAAGTGAATCAACCACATAACTCATGCTTGGTCGCTAAAGTTAAGGAAAATGAGAAGGAATTTAGTCAATTGAATTTTATTTTATTTTTTTTTTTAAAAAAAAAAAGAAAAAGGAATAAAAATAAAAATAAACAATATTTTTAATTTACCTCTTTAGGGTTTTTCTGCCACATATCTTGAACTAATTCAAGAAGTGTGGTTGGATAGTTCTTCCTTAAATTATCTATAGGTGGACGAACATTTTTATCTCTAACAGCCTCGTATAATTGATGTTCAGAATAATTTTGATAAGGATATCCAGCTTCACCCCATGTCAAGATTTCCCAGAAAATAAGTCCAGCAGCGTATACATCAACCTAAATCATAACAATTCTCTTAGAAAAAAAAAATATTATGATTTAAAATCAAAATTAAAATTGTAATACCTTTTCAGTATAACTTGGATTAGGAGTCCAAAATTCTGGTGCTTGCCAATTTGGAGTCCCACATTGAGTATGCATACTTGCATTCGCTTTTGGTCTAATACGGGCTAATCCAAAATCATTGATTTTCGCTCGTAAATTAGAGGATATCTAGTAGCTTAAAACTATTAGTAAAATGGTTGAATTTATTAAAAATGTTTAAATATAATACATACCAATATATTCATAGATTTTAAGTCCTAAAAAACATACACATATACACGTTAATTATTATTCTCGAAACAATGAAAATCAAATTATTTGAATATGCTAACGACTTACTCTATGAATAATGCTTGGACGACGAGTGTGTAAATAGGTAATACCAAGTGCAATATCATGCATAAACATAACCTTTCAAAAAAAAAAAATGAAAAAATACGTTAGAAATAAAAAAAAATCTCATTTTGTTAATTTTATTTACAAACCTCTTGAGTAAAAGATGGTCTTGGCACTTTTCTCATATAATCAAACATATCACCATGTTCGCATAGTTCAGTTATAATACATAGGTGTTTAGAATTAGTGCTTACTCCTATGAACTGAATGATATTCTCGTGACGTAATTGCCTATGATCCCCGAAAAGAAGGTTTGTTAACTTTTTTTTCAAAATGTTGAACGCACATTATATACTTACTTGAGAACATTAATTTCATGTTTCGTTTCTTTTATGTCAGCTTCACTAAAATTAACTACACGAAGTTCTCCAATAGCAACAGGTTCCTGAAGAAAAATTTCAATAAAGTTGAATAATGTTATTAAGACTCGAAGGAAGCACCATGAAAATATACTTACTCCTTTGTATTTTCCAGCATAACAATCTTTAAAACCTCCAGAACCTAATTTTTTACCAATTTCTAACTCTTCATATTTTATTTCGCTTGCATCATCATCGCTAAATAATGATGATAAATATACGGAGCTAATTTTATCTTGTCTTGGGCTATTTGATCCATCGGTCGAAAAAAGGCGAGGCGTAGAAGGCGCAGGAACTGGTCTCGTATTTAGTTTCTAAATAAAAATGATATTTTTTAATATATACAGATTTACATTTTTTATTTAATATTCTAATATTTACCCAGTCCAGTAATGCTTGAATCAAAGTAGGTTTATCGCCTTCTGCGTTTAATCCTATATATCACATAAAGTTAAAATAATTTTTTTTTTTTTAAAAAATTTCATTAAAATAATTTACCTCTTTCATGACAAAAAGCAATCAATTCTGCCCAAGTTTTTTCATTAAGCGTAACTTTTGTTTCATTCTCTAATGCTATATCTATAATTAGAAATAAAGATTAAAAATAGTTAAATAATTATAGAATATAAATTTAAACCTCCAGATAATGAAAGGCTTCGATAATCTTACCTGTATGATGGTCGAGTGTTTGAAATGGTGCCATTTTATTAAGTTTTTAACAGATGGTGTAGTGATGTACTATCTTTTATGGAAATTGGCGCAGTAAGGGAAAAAAAATTAATATATATATATTATTTTTTTTTTTGGACAATAACGGTTTCATAAAAACAATTAAAAAAATTGACTTCTTTATATACTTCACATGAAAAATGGTATAATTTTTTTTCGATATAATTTCGTCAGAATGATGTAATTTTAAATTTCGTGCTACTATTTATATTATAAAGATTTTCAAAATCGACTTTTAACATTATGTTCTTTTTTGAAAAAAAAATTTTTTTTTTTTTTTTTACCTGAAAAAAAAGAATATAAAAAAACGCCCAATTAATTGATTAAATTGATTACAACTTATATTTATATTATAAAAAAAAATGATCATCAGGTTTATTAACAAGTTTTTATTTTACTATTTTAAATAGACTATTTTAAAAAGTATTAATATTGATAAATTTGGATAAATTCACAAGTATAAATAATACAATTTTGTTAATGGAATGATCTGGAAATTCTTATTGGACTTCCTTTTTTATTGTCCTTTATCACACTAAATCTAATATACACAATAAAAATGTCATCCCAAACAAAAAACTTTTAATAACGGAATCGAAATTTTACCAAATGTGGTTAGTGTCAATTTTGACGATCGAGATTTATTATCGTCTTAGTATTTTTTACTTAAGTTTCGAAAACGAAAAAGGAAAGTTATTGTATAAAATAGAAAAGTTATTGCTATTATGGAACAAAAGGACAAGATTATTTTAGGAATCTTTGTAATTTTCATGCATAAGTCTAATTTAAAAAATTATAAAGTTTGACATGTGTTATTGTTTCATTACTTGTAATAATAATCAAAATTGAACATTGTTATTTAAGAATATAGTGATGATCTTGTATCAACGAATCGAAGACTCAAACACCTAGACCATGGGTTCAGAGCACCTAAAATATTTGTCACCCGTGTCACACTCACTGCGTTTACTATGTATTCCGGGGGGGGCTTAGTTTTTAACGCCGGTGAAATTTTATTTGTCGCTTACTATAAAAATTTTACACATAAAATTTCAAAATAATAGGTAATTTATCCGCATTGGTCTAGTGGTTAGGACTTCGCGCTCTCACCGCGACGGCCGGGGTTCGATTCCCCGATGCGGAAATGAGTAGTATATGTTTTTATTTTTGTAGGCTTTGTAGCTGCGGTTTATTTTGGACCGAGGAAAAAAATATTTCACGGTACTATCACGTGGTGGTGGTAAAACTTTGTGGCACAGCTGATTATCATTACCAGTCACCGTATTTCTCCCCGATTTTACATTGCTTTTTCTTCTTAATACCTTAATATACAGTACTATATAAAATGTTAATAATAATAAAAATATTTAACATGAAAAAGAAATTTTCAAAAGTCAAAGTATAGTGAGTGTGTGATAATTACTTGTGTTGGTAGGCTTTAACTAAATTAACTTTCTTTACTAAGTAAATTTGTTCAATATATATGAATAACCATATACATACATAGATATATAATATTAATGAATCCGTTTATTTTTTTTTTATTTCACAGGATAATTTATACCATTTGACTAAACAGTCTACCTTTGGCCAAATAAATTCAAATATATATAACAGTGAATAAATATACTCAAACCTTGTTTTTTGTCATTGTGAAGAAAAATAAACGGTACGTGATTCATTTTTTAAATTTATTAGGAAATCTTTCACGCAATCTTTATAATGAACTGATTAACCACTCATACGATAATTTTTGATTATAAACGCCAAGTACTGTATTTATTTTGAAATATTTTGACTTTAATTTCCCTTTATTCGTTTATATCGCGAACTTTTTATCTAAGATGTGTGATAAGTTTCCCAATGAAATTCTCATAAGAATTCTTACCAAATCACAAGGTACGTTGTTATCTTTTTACATATATATATTATATTTAGTCCAGAACTAAGCGTATGTTTTTTAAAAAAGAAAATATTAGTATCTTAACTAATTGTTTTTGTTTAAACAGTGGTGAAAATAAATCTCTTGATATTTGACGGAAAATTTCGTACTTATGGTAAATAAAAGGGAAAAACATTATAACAACATCATAAATTTTTTTATTAAAAATTCATGTTTTTTTTAATCTATAGAATTATAATCCAAAAAGAACTTAAAAAAAATTTAAATATCATATCAACATATTATGATTCAAAAGACGGAAAATTTTCTTTTGAAATCTCATCATCATCGGAAATATCGGAAATACAGGCTTCATTAAATGCTCGAACCGAAGTATCATTAGAATATCTTGATAGAATAATTTATTGGAGGATACCTACAAGTCATTATTATAATGCTGAAAAGAGAAATGATGGGTCTGTTTTTGTTAAAGGATTTTGGTATGAAAATCAAGAAATAAAACGTATTAAAATCAATGCTGCTATCATTTTTAGAATGTTGGAGGGTGACGTTGAATTTTGGGAAACTTTTAGAAGGAAAAATGCTCATGTCACTAGAATGCTAAAGCTTGATATAATTTCGAACTCTTTTCTTCTATTAATTTACAGTATAATGTAGATATTATTATTTGTTATGAGGGAATGAATTTAATTTTTCTTTTTCTTGAAAGAACTATCATAATATATTCTCACTGTTAATTAGTGCAAAAAATGAACGAGATGAATGACAATTAAAAAAAATATTTACTGTATAAACTAACTATCTTTTAAAACCACACGCAATTCTCATGACTTCATGTTTTAAAATATTATGTGATGTTAACTAAAATATTGCCCAAAGTAGAAAAATAAAAATATTGAAATTCAAAAAAAAGAAATTTGATTTTTATAAAGATAAACGTAATCGATCTTATTGATATCATAGCCTCCTATCAACAATATACTAGTTTCATACAAGTTTTTGACTTGAAATGGAAAATGGCGTAAATGATCAAATCGGGTTCTATTTGGCATTTTGCATTGATCTAGATGGAAATGCACGTTTTTAATAAAGTTGTATCACGTGAACGGATTAAGTAACGAGAATTTGTCATTTGATATGCGTTGTCACACGTTTACAACAAATGAGTTTCCATAATCGATAAATTCATTAAATTCATTAAATTCATTTTTTTATTTTATTTTATCACTAAAATAATAAAATTTACTATGACTTTAAAAATCATATTCGTAATATTTGTTGTCTTCTTGTTGCCATGTTCATTAATTCAAACCAGTAATTTCACTTATAATGGAAATGATTTTGTTACTGGTTATACTACTATAGGCACTTTCGCTGATGGAACAATTTTATTCCAAGTGATATTCGAAAATACTCCTAAATTTACGAACCTGAGTTTGGTTCATCCAGATGGTACTTTGAACTTTATAAATAATGTTCAAATTCCATGTAATTCGTGTGAGAATACTATTGATGATATTTATGTTCCATGCTTATGTATGAATAAGATATATATATTAAATCCAAATTATATATTAATTACGTACGCGCCGGCCGAAGAACTTATGGGAATGATAATAGATCGGTCGGGAATTGTGATCACAAGTAATTTTATATTGGGTGAAGCCTTTTCAGTTTATAGAATTGCGAGTGAGAGTGATGATGGAAGATTTCTTGTTGTTAGACAAAAAGAAGAAATACCGAATCAACTTTTATGTGCTGAATATATTATCAATAGTAATGGACAAATCAGTAGCGTGTTAAGCGGAAATTTAATCTTTAATGAGATTGATGGGATAGGAATTACTGAAATCATTACGTTTGATGCATTTTCATTAGATGGTACATGGGCAATTGTATTTCAAGTAATCTTCAATCAATATGAACAAGATAATGATTCTTTTTTTTCAATTATCCAAAGTGATTCAAATCAGGTCTTGTATGATTTCAAAACCATTAGATTAATCGATATTACTTATTCACAAGCATCTGTTTGTGTTGCTAATAAAGAAACTAGTATTCACTATCATTGTTTATTCGTAAGTTCCGATTCTTCAAAATTAAAATTGATTAATATAAACGATTTAAATTCAAATAATGCAAGTTCAATCGATCTATTCTCGTTCAATGGACTTTCCTACAATATCATTTCTGCTATACCAGATATTGGTTTTTTAGTAGAGGTCAAATCAGATTTACAATTAGATTATCTTATATTAAATACTGAGATTGATTATTCTGATACAAATAATGCTTTTGGAGAGTTGATAACGAAAAATTATTACACTAATGATCTAAATTATTATCATCTTTTTATTCTTCCGAATAATACGATTATTCAAATGATAATAAATAATGCTTCATTTAGTTTTTTATCAAGTGATATATCTTCAATAATCCCTAAAAGTATGTATTAACAGTTTTATATAAATATTTTTATATTTTAATTAACAATTCTAATTTTCAATAATAGATGAACCTTATAATAATACACATATTAATAAAGTTTATCCATCACAAAATGATCTAATTCCTATTGGTTTCACCGAACTTGACATATCATTTGTACATTCCATTGATCCAATAACAACCGCTGTTAATATTTCAGTTTATCTACAACATAATAACGAAAATCTTTTACGTCAAAAATTTTTATGTGCAAATCCAAATTGTGTGATAAGTGATGATTCTTATTCACTTAAAATTAATTTATTAAACATTACATTTAATATACCCAATACTGCTTATTATGTTGAAATTGATGATAATTTTGTTAAATATAAATATGATGGACCTAAAACGATAATTCCTGGTATAAAACCTGGAAATTGGATTATAAAAACATCAGCAAGTACGTAAAATTATAATAAATAATTTTTTCTTTTTTATTTAAAAGTAATTAACAATAATATATATTTTTTTAGAATATAATAAAAATAACGATAATACAGGTAATATTCTTTCTTTTTTTTTATATTTAATTCAAAATCTCAAAAAACATATTATATTTTTTAGATTTTATTACTGGAATATTACGTTTGAATTTAGAAGGAACTAATGAGTTTAAGAAATTAAAAGATTCAAACGAGAAAAATGATTTTTTTGAAAAAATGAGAATTGAACTTTCAAAGAGTATTCCAGTTGATCAATCAAGAATTCGAAAGATTAAAAATATTTTTGGAGTTGATAAAATTTCAAATTTAGAATTATTATTAATTTTATTTGAGATTGGACCTTCAAATGAAAATAATTTTAATAAAAAAGGTTCAAAAGAAATATTTGATGATTTAAATTCTTTAATTAAAGCTAAAAATGTTACAATATCTCTTGATATTTATGATCATACCAAATATATTGATAAGGATTATGGTTTTCAAAGAACAGGCAAGTATTAAACCATGTTTATTATATTAATTATTTTATTTGTTTAGTATTAATTAATAAATTGATTTTCATTTAAAGCTGACCTTTGGGAAGAAATTAAAATCAGTTTAAGAAATTTAATAAAAAGTGCTGTTTTAATAGTAATCTCAGGTTTGATCATTTTATCTGTAATTCTATTTATTATTGGGAAATGTAGAGATAAAGATAAAGAGGTAAATATTATTTTGTGTTTTAAAGTCAAAAATTTATATTAAAATGGATTAAATGGATTTAAATGTTATTAATTTTTAGGGAACAAATATAATTATATTAAAAGTTGCGCTAATTATTGTTGATATTATAAATGATATTTCCTTTATTATCACATCTAAAGATGACTTACATGATCTTTTAATTCCAAGGTAGGCGTCTAAATATTTTTTATTATTATCGATTTATTACTCATTAAAAATAGAAATTAATTCCTTTATTCATATTATTACAGTCTTTTATTTTTAATATTTCCTTTTATTATGAATACTATTTTAACGATTAAAATATTCATGTATGAATTAAAAATCTCTGACGTATTTGATGAATGGTTTAAAAAATATTCAAAGCGAATCGTTATTATAACAATTTTTAGCTCGGGGGATGTTGAACTATTACATTTATTTGATTCAAAATTTGGTAGATTTGATATATTTAAAATCGAATTTTCTTCAAAATCAAAACATTTAATATCTTGGGGTGGATATTTAAACGTTATTCTTGAAGATTTACCTCAATTAATAATTCAGGTAATATTTTATTTTGAATAATAATTATACTTTTTATAAAAAGATTTTATTAATTAATATATATTTTTTATTATTAATAGATTTTGTTTGCTATTAATTTTACTAGTTCATATAATATCATTGCGTTGATTACATTAATTAGCAGCATTGTGGTTCTACTAGTTAGTATTATTGAAGGTGGTTTTCATATTTATACGGAAACATGTCGTAAAAAAGGTAAAATTATTAAGAATGAAGAAAGAGATATAAAATAAATATTATCATTTGCACATTATTCGAATGTATTCTAAAAATGTAAAACAATTTAATAATAATTGTATTAAGTACGAAAAGATTTGAGATTTAGGTAATGAAATTACTAAGAATTTGAAATATTTCAACGAAAGTTTATATGGTGCTGTTTAAATTATTCAAACAAGACATTTTGATTATTTTATTATGCTTTAACATCAATGCATTTTTTGACAAATTCGACTACCATTTTTTATGTAATACAGTACTTAAATCACTTACTTTAAACGTTTAGAATCATTTATAGCGCGTGTCATTATTTAAACAAATTCAAATTCATTATCATTTATGTTACAAAGTTGTGTTACAATAATATTAATTCGCCACATGTGTATCAAATATTGTGTATGACGACCTATTTAAGTTGTATTGTGTATGTAAATAAATAAAATAAATATTTAATCAAGTTTTCTTGAAGGGAATTCGAAAGTCCATAAAAAGCCATGATTTCGGAGTGTGATTACCGATGAATTTTTTTTTTTGATATTTTAATTTTTAAAAGACCAATTTTTCTTTTTTTAAAAAAAACATTTAATTCAGTCATGACTTCAAGATTTCATCTCAATCTTACATTAATTATTCTCATAATTTTTGTCGTCTTCATTTCATCATGTTCTTCAATTTATAAAGTATCAAATAATCTAACTTACAATGAAAATATTAGTGACTTTGGTTATACTTCTGTCGGAACTTATGCTGATGGAACAATTTTAATCCAAATAATATTTCAAGAAAGTAATATTCTTAACTTTCGTTTAATTCATCCAAACGGAACCATTACTTTTATTGATAATATTAATATTCCATGTGATTTATGTCCAAATATTAATGTAGGAAATGCAATATATCCATGTTATTTGTGTACGTTTGCTGCATATATTTTAAATCCAAATTATATATTAATTACTTATCAGCAAAATCAAAATACAGGAAATATGGGAATAATAATAAATTGGTCGGGAATTACTACTACAAGTAATTTTATATTGGGTGGTCAAAATGATATAATTAAAATTGTGAGCAATAACGATGGCGGAAAATTTCTCTCTGTAGGATATAATTATATGATAACAAATCAACTTTCAAGTACTGAATATAGTATCAATAATGATGGACAAATAATCGGTATGATAAGTGGTAATCTAGCTTTCAATGATATTGATGGAACCGTAGTTACAGTTAATAATCAAATTGATATCTTTTCATTAAATAATACATGGGTAATTGTGTTTATGGACATAAATAGTGATGTCTTTTTTTCAATCATTCAAGCTGAATCAAACCAAGCTCTGAACGTGTTCAGAACCTTGAAATTAATTGGGGTTGCCGCCTATCAGAAAACTGTTTGTATTTCTAATAAGGAAATTGATACTCAATATTATTGTTTATTTAGAAATTTTGATGATAAATTAAAATTGTTTAATATAAACAATTTAAATTATAGCTTAACTGATCTATTTCCATTCATTGATTATTATAATAATCTTAATTCTATACCAAATGTTGGTTTTTTAGTAGAACTTGGAACAGATTTAAAATCAAGTTTACAAACAAAATATTTCGTATTGAATGGTGAAATCAATTATTCTGATCCAATAAATGCTTTTGGAGAATTTATAACAGAAAATTATTATATTAATGATTCAATATATTTATTTGATCGTCTTTTTATTCTTCCAAATAATACGATGGTTCAAATGGTAAAAAATAATAATTCTTTGACATTTGTTTCAAGAGATTATCTCCCATCACTCCAAAAAGTACGTACAATTAATTATTTTGCTTTTCTTTAAAAAAAATTTTAATAGAAAATATTTTGTTCATTTACCTTATTTCTTAATAGATAATCCATATAATAATACACATATTAATCAAGTATATCCATCACAGAATGATCAAATTTCTATTGGCGTCAGCAATCTTAACATTTTTTTGTTCATCTTATTGATCCGGCAAATTCTGTAAACATTTCAGTCTATCAACAACGTGATGAAGAAAACCTATTACGTCAAATACTTTTATGTACAAGTCCCAATTGTGTGATAAGTGAAGATTCTTATTCACTTGTGATTAATCTATTGAATGTAACCTTTAATATACCTGATTCTTCTTATTATGTTGAAATTGGCGATAATTTTGTTAAATATAAAAATAATTATGAAGGATTGATAATTCCTGGTATAAAACCTGGAAATTGGATTATAAAAACAACGGGTACATAAATATAAAATATTGATTATTTAATATTATTTTTTCTTTTATTGATTCTATTTTTTTTAATTTAGAGTATAGCAAAACCAATAATGATAATAAAAGTAAGTAAAATAAAAGCATTTTTATTCATTACTTATATATATTATTAAATTTTTACATTTATAATTATTAGAATTTATTGTTGGCAGATTACGCTTGAATTTGGAAGGAACTGAAGATTTTAAGCAATTAAAAGATATAAATATGCAGAATAATTTTTTTATTAATATGACGATTGGACTTGCAAAAAGTATTCCAGTTGATCAATCAAGAATTCTTAAAATTAAAAATATTTATGAATTTGATAAAATTTCAAATTCAGAGTTGCTTTTGATCTTTTTCCAAATAGGCTCTTCAAATGAAAATTGTTTCAATAAAAAAAGTTCAAAAGATGTATTTGATGATTTAAATTCCTTAATTAAAGCTGATAAAGATATTATAACATTTCTTAACATTAATGATTTTACAAGAAATATCGATAAAGATTATGGATTTCAAAAAACAAGTAAGTAAAATTATTTCAAGGTGTTGTAAATATTAAAGATATTAAACTATATGTTTTTTTTTATATAAAAAAGCTGACTTATGGGAAGAAATTAAAATCAGTCTTGAGAATTTTGTAAAGAATACTGCAACTTTAATAATGATAATAGTTTGTATCATTATAGTAATTATTATATATTTTATTGGAAGATGCAGAAATGGAGAGGTACTCATTATTTGAATTGTTAATAATCTAATATTAAATCTAGTAATCTAAAATTTATTTATAATTTTTTAATTTTTTTAGGGAAATAATAGAATTGTATTTAAAGTTGCACTAATTATTATTGATACTGCAATTGATATAACATTTATTATTGTACTTAAAGACGATTTACATGAGCTTTATATCC
>QKYT01000961.1:0-36505 GCA_003550305.1 Glomus cerebriforme | reverse complement strand
GGACGAAAAGAGAGGAAAAAATGAAAGGGGGAGACGAAAAGAAAGGGAAAAATAAAAAGGAAAAGTTAGTAAATAACGAAATGTAATATAAAGCGAAATAAAATAAAAAAATAAAAAGAAACATACCTTAATTGTGAGGAAAGAAATAAAGTTAGTGACATATATTATATTTAAAAGAAAAAATAAAAAAAAAAAAATGGATTATAACGGATTATCTGATTATCCGTAATCTATCCAGATCAAATCCGAATCAGATTGTCATCCATGATTAAAATCCGTCTATCCGTTTAATCCAGATGGATGAACGGATGATCTGGATTTGCAGATTACGGATCGCATCTCTAATCTAATTAAATTTAGAAAATTTTTTTTATTAATTATAAAAAAAAATTACTATTTAAAAAAAATTTTTTATATCTCCTTCAGATGACCTGGTCTTAAAAAATAAGTAATAGAGGGATTTTAATATTAAAGAAATATAATAACCATTTTTTTCTTTATTTTTTTTTAGATTTCCAACTTCTTAAATGACTCAGACTTAAAATGTAAGTAATGGAAGGATTTTTTAACATTAAAGAAATATACTAAACATTTCTTTCTTTATTTTTTTAGGTTTTCAGACTTTTTAGATATCCCAGATTTGAAATGTAAAGAATTAGAAGGAGGGGATTTTTTTTAACATTAAAGAAATGTACTTAATATTTCTTTTTTTATTTTTTTTAGTTTCTGGACTTCTTAGACGATCCAGACTTGAAATGTAAATAATAGAGAGGAAGAATTTTTTTTTTAACATTAAAGAAATATACTAAATGTTTCTTTCTTTATTTTTTTTTAGATTTCCAGACTTCTTAGATGACCTGGACTTAAAATGTAAGGAATTAGAAAAAGGGTTTTTTTTAATATTAAAAAAACATACTAAACATTTTTTTCTTTATTTTTTTTTAGGTTTTCAGACTTTTTAGATGATCTGAACTTGAAATATAAGGAATTAGAGAAAGAGAATTTTTTTATTACTGTTTTCAAAAAGGTATGATCGGCAATCACAATCTTTACATGACTAAAAAAACCAATATATTTTTTTTCTTTAAGACTACTTTATATACTTACTATTTAATACTGTGATTTTTTTTTCAAAACTTATATATTGTAAGTTTACCTATATAAACATTTCAAAGTTATTACTCACATATTTAACATAAATCTTCAGTATTTTTACAATGATCTTCTGCAATCTTTTGCAATTTTTCATATATTAAAGGTTTGAAAAGACTTTTCAAATATTTATTATAATAAAATATTATATTTATTTATACTTAATAATATATTAGAGTACTAAAAATTTTGGAAAATCAATATAGTACTTGTTTTGATTATTAATTTTAAAATATTTAGCTTTAACATATATAAACTAAATAAATATGTAAAATATTGTATCAATAAATTAATTAGAATTTTTATTTATAGTATATTATTTAGGATTTAAAATTATTTAATTATTTAATAAAAGATATTGGATGGGATTGAATTAAAAAGAACAATTTTTTTGATTTTTTTCATTAAAATCATGTGATTCAAATAAAAATATGATTGGTCCTATACTAATATTATATAAAGATCAATACTTTTTTGGATTATTTTTATTAATCAGCTGATTGTACCTTTTTGAAAACAGCAATAATATTAAAAGACATTTTTTTTTATATTTAAAATAGATTATGGAGTAACATGGCAAATAAAAATTAATACATTAGTTATATGATTTGTATTATATATTTAATTATTATATTTAATTATCTATTTAATAAAGAATATCATATTATTTAAATGAATAATATATATATTTATTAGAAATAGAAATAGTATCATCTATCTAATTAAAAAAATTTGTAACGTTTAGATTAACTGTATAAATAAATGCTTTATAGTTGTGTAATCTAATCACGTTATATTACACAAAGTCCAAAAAAAGGAAATTTTATTTCCTACGAAATTAGATTAAATGGTAGTACAAAGTTATACAACATTTCAAAAAAGGAAATTGATGTGCATACACATAATTCTGGCCAGAATTATAAAATTTAAAACCTATTACAAAGCAACGGGCAGCAAACTAGTTATTAATTAAAAAAAATTTTATATTATCCGGATCATTCAACTTCATTTAAGGCAAAATTGTAATCTAATTCATCAACAAAATGTACATTCAACTTATCTGGTTTATCTAACAGATGATGAATATCCAAATTTAACACAAATAATTAGTTGATAGATTGGAATTCTACTTAAATATGATATAGCTTTTGCATAATATAAAGATATATTAAAAAGAAATATGAAGTTAACTAACAATCAGAATATATTTACTTATTAAACATCTTTCATTCTATTGATGCAAATAAATATATTCTTTCCAGGATATTTTTTTTCAGAAATATTATATAAAATTATAAAAGAAAAATATCCTATTACTAGTATAAATACAGGAATAATATATAGTCTTCTTCAGAAATATTATATAAAAAATTGGAAAAAGGCTACATTTCGATGATATATGTCTGGATATGATTTAAATATGCATCTAAAAGATAAGTCTTCTTTAGAATTTTTATATAAATAAATAAAATAATAGAAGAAAACTTCATATAAATTTATTCAGCAAATCATAAATAAAAAACAAATAGATATATATTTAAAAATGCCATTCAAACTTCAGGAAGTGAAATTAGCATACATATATCAGCAATAAATAAGCAATAGTTAGGTTGCAAGATGGTGTACTTTTTGGCAATCAAAAGAACTGACTATAGTAAAATATATTGTACTTCTAATTCTCTAACCAATAGGTTACCAAACTAAAGCTAGAAAGTTATTCAAAAGTAATGAAAGGGTTTCAGTAATATTTTCAAAATCTAGAGCACAGTAAAATGCAGTAAATTTGTATTTATATAATTTCAGCTGAGTATTATTTTATAATTTTGGCTAAAACTTTAGGTATAATATTTTAGCATTCAAATTAGCTTAAAATTGGTGAACTAATAAAAATACTTTGGCTTCCTGCCAGTTTTTTGCCAGTTTTATAACAGTTTCATGACAGTTCCATGATAATTCTATGGTACTACCAGGTAACTACTATAGTATCAACTTGAATCTTTCAAATCATGTATTTTAAAAATTGATCAAAATTATGCTATAATGTCAACTAAAATTAAACTCAAATTTATTGCATCACCTGATACATTTTTTTAGCAATTAAAAGAAAATAAAAGATATTAATATACAGACTGCTTTTTAGCGATAAAAAGAAATAGAAGAAGATTAATGTAAAATTAATTACTTAAAAGTCAAATAGTTACAGGTATTCATAAATAGATAGATATCAAATTAATAATAAAATAGCTACAGAATATAACTAATGCAAATTATATTAGAAAGTATTTATAGATTCACAAACATTAATAAAAAAAATCATATTTAGATTATATAATTATAGCCATATTTAGATTATTTAATCACATGATAAAAAAATAATATATAAGTAATATCTAAGTTATTATTTAATTATAATTAGATTATTATATTACCATTTATTACTAAATAACATAAGAAAAAAGTAATTTATCACCATGGCAATGTATCGTCACCCTATCACGTGATCTATTATATCACGTGACTTATACTATATAATAATTTATCACCTTCGCATCACACTGTAGTTTTCCATTTTTACTATTTATTCTAGGGACTTAGAATTTTTTCGGTATGATAAATACTATTTGTCACATGTTATTCATCACATGTTTAGTTTTGCCCAAATTTTATAATGCTGGCCAAAATATCCTTATTTGGATCTTAAATAACATTACACAATCAAAAAAAGCAATTTTATTTCTCTCTAAAATTGAAATTTTGGATTATATAAGATTTCTAAAAAGGTAATTTCATTACAGATCATTTAATTCTGGCCAGAATTATGAATCACGTGACATTGGTGATGCATCGCCATGGCAATAAATTACAAAATCCATAACATAATTATATTATTTAATAATAAATAACTGAGTATATTACAATGAGGCAACTCTCCTTACTAATTCTTACGTCCATTTCTCCAAAGAAGTTTTGGAAAGAAAAGTAGCACTTTTTAGCTATTTTGTTCAAAGAAATCAGTCTTTTAATTTTAGGAAAAGTTGCTCTACGATGCTGAACTTAACTAAAAAAGTTTAGAAAATTTGGTATTTAGTGTCCTGCATACCAAGTTTCTTTACAAATCAGGTTCAAGATAATTTTCAGTCACCTACGTCTTTTTCATAAGTTAATACCTGAGTGGCTGTTTGGTATTCTAAAGTATGCTCTTCATGCACAAGACAGACGGGTTGGACTTGTAGCTGCTTTTGGTGAACCCAAGAGTGGGCCTAACATGAAGTTTTTTTAGAAGTTAAGCAATTTTTCACAGAGTTGATACATGGGCTTAGAGTAGTAGGGAGAGGCTTTTCTGGCATTTAAATTTAATGAAATATTCCCTTTTATAAATTTATAATTTTATTTTTGTTGGTAGAAAGGTAGAAGAATATCAAGATTTTTAGGCTTATAAAAACAAATACTGAATCAGCTTTAGAATTATCGTATACCATTATTAACTTGAAACAGTCCGTCATCCAAATTAACTATGAATAACTTCAGGGATTTTTTATTATTTAAAGTTACTTAGGGCAAACTTTACAAAATAGTCAGTAGAAAAATACAAATTGAGAAGTTAAAGCTACCTAATTCAAACTTTCATTAAAAACTAAATAACACCGTCCAATATAATATAAACTTTCTCCCACTACGATCCCAGCTGTACTCTCGTTTAATCTTTCAGAGTGAGCCCCAGACTTGGGACCATCCAATGTAAGAGGTAGTACTATCCTTCCTATCCAACCCATGTGAATAAGGGTGGTAAAATTATCTGTCATTTTTTACACTGATAAATCACTATTGCATTTCACAAAACATAGTCAAGTAACATCTTATGCTGAATGAGACTCTTCCGGTTAGCATACATAGCATAAATCTACTCCTTCCATGTATCCCAGAAGAAGGACCCAGGTTCCTGGTTGTGATATACATCAACCCGATGGTAATTAAGAGACCTATGAATTGTTAGTTAGGTAGTAACCATGTGACCAACTGCGTGAATAACTTCAGGGATTTTATTAAGCAAAGTTATTCATATTACATAATTATATACATTTATACATTAAACTACTAATACTATAAACAAGATATAAAAATAAAATAAAAAGAAACATGAAATAAAAGATCAGTCGTATTGGAATAACAGAATAATCCTAATTAGACTAATTAACAGAACAAATTAAATTAACTACCTTAAGACTACTCTACTTTATCATGATTCCCCCCCTAATCTAACTAAAAGCCAGAGTCTAACGGTAGAGGTAACTGCTCCCTTTAGTTCCCTTCAACCCCATCTTCCAAGAGTCTAGAGCCTACTCCAGAAACTAAACAAAGCTATTACAACTGTACGAAAATCCAGAGGAAAAGAGATCCATTTGGACCAAGAACTACCGAATTTGATAGAGGATTCAATCCATAGCGAAGACATAGGAAAGAAAGTTAACAAAGGAGTACGTGAAGCGCGAGAGGCGGTAGTGTTGATTAAGCGAGGTTTGGAACATTTTTGCTGAAGCGTAATACCCTTAAACTATTCCCAATCAGCAAAAGCGGAAGTACGAACATACCATACCTGACAATAAAGATTATAGTGCAAAACATAAAGGACATGACAAAGAATATCATGAGCGGATCGGAGAGAAGGTGCACCAGAAACCACCAACTCAACTAAAGAATGGGGAATAAAATCCCAGAGTAAAAGGCCTCCATCAGGAGTTGTCAGAAACCAACAAGAAAGAACACTAAGTTGAGACAGAACTGAAGAGAAAGCCTTAGCCGAAAGCATATATGAAAGAAGACAAACAAGAGTCTAAAATAGGCATAGATGAACAGATGCGAGAAGGACAAAGCCAAATATGAGAAATATCATCATCAGCCAAAATTAGAGAGGAGCAGTCCAGAACAGAACAAAATGGGCAGGTTGGCTCAGAACTGTACAAATCTAAATGTCGGAGACACAAATTCTGAAGCGTGGGAAGTTCATCAAAAAGTAGTTTCATCCTGAAGGAGAAAAAATTTGAGTCCATAAAGGCTGAACATTGACCACCAGCCGAACATATGGGTAATGAGGGCGAATATTTGAGACAAATCCAAGAAAAGGACCAATCAATGTCTGTAAAAAGTGACAATAATGAATCGAAGTGTTATAAAGAGAAAAATTGTTCAGTGAAATGGGATTGTGAAATCAAGTCAGAAAATTTCTGAGGATTAATTTCAATAAGAAGATCGTTGAATTTCATAGACACAGGAAGCTGAAAAATCTGGGAAGGGGCAAAATCTTCTGTGTCAAGATATAATTCTTCCTTGACAAAAGCATCAGAACGATCATTAAAGGGATCACCAGAATGACCTTTAACTTTGTGAAGAGAAACATCTAAACATTTGGAATGAATTAAAGTATCCACAGCTGACCATAAGACGAAGTTTTTTAAATGAAAAAGATGTCTGGTAAAAAGATTGTGATCGAACTTTAAAGTGGAAAATGTAGACATAACGGAAGAAGAATCTGTAAATATGTGAAGCGAAGTATTGCTAGGCGAATGGCCAAGAATGGAAATAATAGCTAAGAGTTCTGCGCGAGAAGAAGATGGCCATAAAGATGCAGAACTGGAAAGATGTGCTAAAGGGAAAGCCAAAGCTGTAGGATCAGAAGAGAGTTGAAGCCAGCCATACCCAAGTTTACAATCAGGAGAATTCAAAGAAATTAAAGATCCATCCGAGTAAAAATACAAAGAAGAAGGCTGGTAAAAAAGGACAAGCTCTGATGAAGCAGTGGTGACAAAATTTGACGTGAAAGCACACATACTAGGGAGAATCACACGGGAAAAATCTGGAACAACATTCAAATGAGAATGATAGTGTCGGAGAATAGATTCCACTGTATGGGGAGAAAGTGTCAGAGGAATAAATGGGTAAGCCATAGTGGGTTGTTTTTTGTTGCTCGGGAGTTCAATTGTCGTGAACAAATCAACTGAAACCAAACAAGAAGGTTTAAGGATACTGGGAGGATTCCGCTCTGAAGGAATATGATAGTCATTAGTGAGTATAGATAAATTGCAACCGGTGCACCTATGAAGTTCATAAGGTGCAGTGGAGAGCGTAAGGGAAGTGGAAGCTGAGTAAACAGGCAACTAATGCTCTAATTCAATGGTGGATGAAACGAAACGAAATTTATAAATTCGATCATAAATAGCGGAAGAGAAAGAAGCCACCCAGGAAGCAACAAATAAGCGCTTATTGGCTTTGTCTTCTTGAAGAGAAACAAAACGTTCATCAAGCACTGAGTCAGGAGGCAGAATATATTGCGGAGCAAGAGCATGAGAAGGAAGAGAAGGGCAAAAAGAACGTTCCAATATAGAATACCAAGCAGGAACTTTGCCGCCTTTTTTGAAAGTAAGAATGGATTTCAGGTCTGTCCATCTTTTATAATAGAGGCCATCACCAGAAACTAATTGTGAAAGGAAGAGGATCCCTTTGGAATGTAAAGTATGAGAAAGCGAAGGATACAGAGCAGGGAAAAGGTCAACCAAGGGAGAAGAGCCACCAAGGACCTGTCTGGCATAAGGAGAAGAATTCAAATTAATAAAAGAAAGATTTAACGAAGAGGCTAAAGCTAAAACTTTTGCGATAAAACTTGATTTAAAACAAAGCTTCTTCGACCAAAATGACCAATGTTTAAACTGCAAAGGAGAATAAGGAAGCCAAAAAGAAGACTGAATGTTATCTAAGTGAATTTGAACAATGTCTGAAAGAATAGAAAAAGAATTCATAAAAGAAAATAAATTAGTAATAGCGCATTGTTGTAAATGACTAAATAAATCCTTCAATCCATAAAATTGTTGTATAAAAAGCATCATATTAGGGATGGAGGAGGTGAGCCAAAGAGTGTTTTTTAGGACAGTTCTAAAAGGACTAGTTAAAGAATCACATTGAACTCGTGAAAGAATGGTCATCTGAAAATGATATTCCATCTGAGGGAGAATAACCGAATTGTGTAAATAAATCAACTGTTTGTCAGTTAAAAGTTTAGCGCATAAAATAGAGCTGGAAGAGGAATACTCTTGTTTAATTTGTTGGGTGACAAATTTGGAAGAGCAAGCCAAATTAAACCAGACGCCCAGAAAGCGGAAGGAGGAGGAAGGCGAAAGCACATTAATGGTGATAGATTGAGTGGAATTCAATGCCGAGCGAGTGAGATTAAAAGAAGCAAAACCATCTGACATTGCATCCGGATTATTGCATGTCAATACGTATTTGGAGTGATTGGTGGAAATATTATTGAAGGAGTAAAATTCTTCAGTAATAGAAAGAAGATCAGATAGACCTTCTTTTGAGTGGGAAATAAGCATGGAGTCATCCATAAAAGTAAAATTGCTGAAGGACAAAACTGAGTCGATAGTTGAATGTGAAGACAAATTAGAAAGAACTGAACTTGATAGCTTATAAGGGACGGAAGCTGAAGCAATAAGTTCAGTAAGAAGAGAATTAAAATATATCACCCATAACAAGGGAGAAATAACTTCACCTTGATCAACTCCAATTTTGACATCATAGGAATCAGAATAACCAAAGGGAGTAATAATGCGATTACTACGACGAGTAAATAAGTTACAGCAACAGGAGAAGAGGAAAAGGAAGACTGAGCAGGAACTTCAGAAGAAGACAAGTGTTCAGCAGCAGAAACCTTCTCGACATCATCCATGGGTTTCAAGTCATTAGTTTTAGTACGTTTGGTAGGACCATAAGTATCTTTAGCAATTTGCTCATCAGAGTTAGAAATATCGTCAGCCGGACGGCGGAAACCAATGTTTTTCGGTATAGAATCATAACCACGACCACGTTGAGTGGACTGGCGAGTTTTGAGGAACATTTTCAAACAGAAATAACAAGTAAGTGTTGAGTTTTTGCTTTATTATCTAAGATCAACTTCACTTTTTTACTTAGCAGAATTTTTGGACTGAGGATCGGTGGAATGAGTTAGTGATCGGCCTTTTTTTTGAATAACTTCAGGGATTTTATTAAGCAAAGTTATTCATATTACATATACATTTATACATTGAACTACGAACACTAACTAACAAAATATAAAAATAAAATAAAAAAGAAACATGAAATAAAAGAACAGTTATATCGAGATAACAGAATAACCCTAATTAGACTAATTAACAGAACAAATCAAATTAACTACCCTAAGACTACTCTACTTTACCATGATTCCCCCCCTAATCTAACTAAAAGCCAGAATCTAACGGTAGAGGCAACTGCTCCCTTTAGTTCTCTTCAACCCAATCCTCAAAGAGTCTAGAGCCTACTCCAGAAACTAAACAAAGCTATTACGACTGTGCAAAAACCTAGAGGAAAAGAGATCCATTTGGTCCAAGAATTACCGAATTTGATAGAGGATTCAATCCATTGTGAAGCCAAAGGAAAAGAAGTGATCAAAGAAGCACGAGGAGTGCGCGGAGCGGTAGTGTTGACAAGGCGAGATTTGGAACGTTTTTGCCAGAGAGTAATACCCTTAGACCGTTCCCAGTCAGCAAAAGCGAAAGTATGAATATGCTATACCTGACAATAAAGGTCATAGTGCAAAGTATATATAACGCGACAGAGAATATCATGAGCGGATCTGAGAGAAGGGACACCAGAAACTACCAACTCTACTAAAGAGTAAGAAACAAATTCCTAGAGCAAAAGACCTCCATCTGAAGTATTTGGAAACCAACAGGAAAGAACACTGAGTTGAGATAAGATTGAAGAGGAAGTCTTGGCTGAGTGCAATTGTACAGAAAGGGAAGACAAACATGAGTCCAAGATGGATCTCGATAAAGCAATATGGGAAGGGCAAAGCCAAATATGAGAAATACCATCATGGGTCAGAGAAGGAGAAGGACAACCCGAAACAGAGCATAACGGGCAATTTAGGTCAGAACCATACAGATCCAGCCATCGGAGACATAAATTCTGAAGCGTGGGAAGTTCATCAAATAGTAATTTCATCCTGAATGATAAAAAGTTTGAGTCCGTAAAAGCAGAACGCTTACTACCATCCGAACGGTTAGGTAATGGAGGCGAGTATTTGAGACAAATCCAGGAAAGGACCAGTCAATGTCTGTGAAGAGCGATGATAATGAATCGAAGCGTTGTAGAGAGAAAAATTGTTCAGTAAAGTGAGATTGTGAAATCATGTCCAAAAATTTCTGAGGATTAATTTCAACAAGAAAATTGTTGAATTTCATAAATACAGGGAGCTGAGAAATCTGGGAAGGGACAAAATCTTCTGAATCAAGGTGTAAACCATCTTTAGCAAGAGCGTTAGAACGATCATTAAAAGGATCACCAGAATGACCTTTAACTTTGTGAAGAGAAACATCTAAGTGTTTGGAATGTATTAAAGTATCAACAGCTGACCATAAGACGAAATTATTTAAATAAAAAAGACGCCTAATAAAAAGATTATAATTGAATTTCAAATTGGAGAATGTTGATATAACGGAAGAAGAATCCGTATAAATGTTGAGCGAAGTATTGCAAGGTGAATGGCCAAGAATGGAAACAATAGCAGCAAGTTCTGCGTGAGAAGAAGATGGCCATAAAGACGCAGAGCTGGATAAATGTGCTAAAGGAAGAGCTGAAGCAGTAGGGGCAGAAGGCTGGCGAAAAAGGGCAAGTTTCGATGAAACAGTGGTGGCAAAGTTTGATGTGAAAGCATCCGTAGCAGGATGAATCACACGGGAAAAATCAGGTACATATTCAAACGAGAATGATAACGCCAGAGAATAGACTCCACTGTACGAGGGGAAAGCGTCAGAGGAATAAAAGGGTGAGCTGTAGTGGGCTGTTTTTTGTTGCTCAGAAGCTCAATCATCGTAAATAAATCAACTGAAATCAAACAGGAAGGTTTAGGTATACTGGGATGATTACGCTAATACGATAATTGTCAGTTAGTATAGATAAATGGCAACCAGTGCAACTATAAAGTTCATAAAGTGCAGTGGAAGGTGTAAGGAAAGAGGAAGCTGAGTAAACAGGCGACCAATGTTCTAATTCGATAGTAGATGTAGCGGGACAAAATTTATAAATTTGACCATAAAGAGCGGTAGAGGAAGAAGCCACCCAAGAGACAACGAATAAGCATTTATTAGCTTTGTCTTCTTGAAGAGGAACAAAACGTTCATCAGGTACCGAGTCAGAAGGCAAAACATACTGCGGAGCAAGGGCATGTGAAGGGAGAGAGGGGCAAAGAGAACGTTCCAATATAGAATACCAAGCGGGAACTTTACCACCTTTTTTGAAAGTAAGAGTTGATTTCAGGTCTGTCCATCTTTTATAATAGAGGCCATCACAGAAACTAATTGTGAAAGGAAAAGAACCCCTTTGGAATATAAAGTGTGAGAAAGCGAAGGATATAGAACAGGGAAAAGGTCAACCAAGGGAGCAATGCCACCGAGGACCTGTCTAGCATAAGAAGAAGAAATCGAATCAATAGAAAAAGTAATATTCAAAGAAGAAGCTAAAGCTAAAACTTTAGCGACAAAACTCGATTTAAAACAAAGTTTCTTTGACCAAAAGGACCAATGTTTAAACTATAAAGGAGAATAAGGTAACCAAAAGAAAGACTGAATATTATCTAAGCAAATTTAAACAATATCTGAGATAAGAGAAATAGAATTCATAAAAGAAAACAAATTAGTAATAGCACAATGCTGTAAATGACTAAATAAATCCTTCAAGCCATAAAATTGTTGCATAAAAAGTGCAACATTAGGGATGGAGGAGGTGAGCCGGAGAGTGTTTTTTAAAACAGTTCTAAAAGGACTAGCCAAGGAGTCACATTGAACTTGTGAAAGAACTGTCATTTGAGATCGATATTCTACCCGAGGGAGAATAACCGAATTGTGTAAATAGATCAACTGTTTATCAGTTAACAGTTTGGCGTGTAAAATAGAGCTGGTAGAGGAATACTCTTGTTTAATCTGTTGGGCGACGAATTTAGAAAAACAAGTCAAGTTAAACCAAACGCCAAGAAAGCGAAAGGAGGAAGGGGGTGATAACATATCAATAGTAATAGATGGAGTAGAATTCAACGCTGAGTAAGTGAGATTAAAGGAAACAAAACCATCAAAAACTGCAACCGAATTATTGCATGTCAACACATATTTGGAGTGGTTGGCCGATATATTGTTGAAGGAGTAGAATTCTTCAGTAATAGAAAGCAAATCGGATAAACCCTCTTTCGAACGCGAAATAAGTGTAGAGTCATCCATAAAAGTGAAATTGCTAAAAGACAAAACTGAGTCAATAGTAGAATGCGGAGACAAATTGGAGAGAACTGAACTTGATAAATGATAAGGTGCAGAGGCAGAAGCGATAAGTTCAGTAAGCAGAGGATCAAAGTATATAACCCATAATAAGGGAGAAATAACTTCACCTTGATCAACTCCAATTTTGACATCGTAAAAATCAGTGAAACCAAAAGGAGTAATAATGCGATTACTATGACGAGTGAACAAATTAATAATAAATTTGCGACAAAGAAAGGGAAACTTCAGTCTACACATCACCGTGTCAAGTATCTTAAGGCTGATAGAATCGAACGCCTTGGAAATATCTTGCAATAATATCTAAAGCTCTTTTCTATTGAGTTTAGCATCTTGTATAATTGAATCAAGTGCAAAAATAGGAGACTTGCACGAACTACCGGGGAGATCAGCATAATTGTCTCCAGTAAGAACATGATGTTTGTGGAGAATTGAGAAAAGACGGTTGCAAACTAATTTGACAACACACTTGCGAGCAGTTTCCAATAAAGTAATAGGGTGAGTATTTTTAAGTTTAGATTCCCAATCATAAGGTTTAGGGATAGGATATACAGTAGCCTCACGCCAATCATCAGGAATATTATCTTGTTAGAGACAAAGATAAACTAGATCAAATAACAACTTAGAAGAAGAAGAACTGAGGTGTTTTAACATCTCATAACTAATAAGTGAGGGACCTGAAGCCTTGCTATTAGGCATGGAAGAGAGGACAGAATTCCATTCATCTATAGATGGGGAAGCTATTACATGTTGATAAATGTCTGAATTGACAGAAGATAACGGCGAGTAGCGATGAGACCATCTAGGAGAAAATCGAAAGAGATCAAATGTAGAAGTATTAACAGGAGAAACATAATTCTGAAAATGGTCAACAGCCGCTTGTTTAATATCAGGAGGTGATGTTAATAATTGAAGACCATTAGAAGAAACAAGGACTCAGTCTAAAACAATGGAGTGACGTGATCGATTCAAAGAAGAATTAATAAAAAAACCTTTATTATAAAGGTATGAATAACTTCAGGGAGACAATAGCTTTGAAGTATTCCACACACAAATTGAAGGCACAAGATAGAGTTACAAAGTTTATAGATAAAAATTTACACACAAGTAAACACAATTATATAATTTAGGGACTTAGAGATTTTTAGAGAGATTAGTTTTTTATTGCATATCAGGAAGTTTTGGAGATGTTGATATACACCAAAAAATACGTTAAATAACACTATCAGTTGTTTAACATGTTGTAAAATACCTGTATACTGGAGTTTATCAATACATGCAGTTAACATACACGTTTTTCTATACCAACAGTTGTTAAACATATTATACACTGGCGGGAGATGGGGATACTAAAAATTTTAATTGACAGCCAATCATCTGTTGATGATTGGTACTCTTGTTGTAATACATTTCTTGGTTTTTGTTTTATTGTGGTGATCTGTGATCCTTAATTTTGTCCCTTAAGGTGATGTCATTAGTAGTTAAATAGAAAATTTAATAAAAAGAATAAAAGGTTTGTGAAGATGTTAGATACAGGGTTAGGTACGTTAATTGGATAGAATCGGTATGGGTATACAGGTGCAAGGCCGTTATTTTTCTGCAATAGGTATATCAAGAATGAAGATTCTTTAATAGGGTTAGAAAAGATAGTTCTGTAAAACTTTGGGTAAGCAGTCATCTCAATTCACTGGAGAAACTTAAGACGTCTCTAGGCCGTGAGGAATTGGCTTATTTTGGAAAGATTCCTACTGGAGTGGATGGATTTGAAGAAATTCAAGTGTGGATTGGCTAGGTACTGCCGTACTGGGTGATAGCCTTTAGATGAGACAGTATAAGCAGTCGACTCAATTCATCTGAAGCATCTATTAGGGCGATTTGATACCAGTTCTGGTAGGGAAGTTGTAGAGGTAGAAGTAGGTTCATTTTTTTTTCTGTATTTTAGTTTAGTATTAGAGTAGTTTTCTTCCTTTCTGGATGTTGGTGCTAGTAGTCGGCATCTATAATTCTTCTTAAAACATTTCGTACTAGTAGAAAACCCATTATGAGCTGGATATCCTTTGTCCTGAAGGTTGGTACTAGCATCTGACCTCTAGAAACTCATCAATGTTTCATGCTAGTTTGAAGACCCATTATGTTGAGGGAAGATTCAGGTGAACTGAGCAAAAGATATTTCTTTTGAGCGAAAATTCGGAAGGACTGATTGGAAGGTTTTATTTTAGTGCTAGCACTAGGGTATGGGGAGAATCAGAGCATATTAATATCTAAGGAGGATCTTGTTTCAGTCTCCACTCTGAGAACTCATACTACATAAGTGTGACGCATTGGATTTTCCTTTAGAAGGTCTTATATCTGAACTATATAGCTTTATTTTTATTATTTACTGCTTATGTGTATTGATTTATACATAATAAAGTTCATGATTTGGCGCGTCTTCAAAAAAAAAAAATAAATAACTGGAAGAATCAGAGTATAATTTGTATCTAAAGAAACCTTGTTTTCAGTTTTCATTCTAAGGATTTATATTATGTAAGTGCAATAAGCAACAATTTTCTACCTTGCAATGGGTTAGAGAGTGTATATATGGATTTAAATTTTTTATAGCATGCCATTAATGTACTCTGTCTTGCATTAATAAAAAATTTATATTCATCTTGTCTTCAAAAAAAAAAAATTAAAAGAAAGCTTTTTAATAATTTTATTATATTAAAAGAATATAAAAAGTTTTTATTAAAACTTATTTTCTTAAATTATTAAATTTATTTATATAATAAATAATGCTAAATATTTCTATATAAATAAATATAATAATACTTTAAAATAAAATTTTGAATATAATATAGATTAAAATATTTTTATATAAGTATATAATTATATATATTTAGATTTTGTTTTCATATTTAAAAAAATTAAACAATAAATCATTATATATTACAATCTTATTTTATAATCCAATAATACTTTCAAATCTGTAATATATAATCCTAAATTATATTTTTGTCTTATAAAAGATCTAAAATTTTTTTAATAGTAATATTTAATTTTCTGATGAAATAATCTGTTATTTGTTTTGTTTTGAAAATTTAAATACTGGCCGAAATTACAAAAAATCACGTGATATTACAATGTCACATAAATATCGTACAAACTTCCAAAAAAGTAAAATTATGTGATACAAATTGCACGCGCGTAAATAGAGATCTGTATTCGGTAATATTTTCTTTATAGATTATAATTTTTTTTTAAAAAGTAAAATATTCCGATATAATAAATAAGCTTAGAATTTGAAAGAAATTGATTGGTAGAATCATATATAATAAAAAAAACTATAAATTATAATACTGTATCACTGTATCACAATTTTAAATTTCCAAAATGTTCGATCACATTCTCTACTTACATATCGATGTAACAGGCTAAACTTCTTGAATAATCATCTGAGTATCATCTGATCACAATAACAAGACCACAATACGAGTATGTAGTCCAGACATTTTATCAAAGCAACATCAGCCATCGTCACCTGAAAATCAACTGTTTGAATTGCGTTTGTGGTGAAGTAAATGTATGACAATGTACTAAAATGATGCATATCACCATTTTCAGCAATATTACGTCATCTACATGTCACAAGATGGTCACAAGATATCACCAGCTTTCCAGTCATATCTTTGCCCTTCCCCCCCAGAAGACTTGGACCCCCTTTTCTCTCAAGAAGGAATATCAATAAAAACCGTGACCGTTTTTACAGTTCACCTGACTTGAACCCTTTGAAACCGTGAGACGTACAGTACTTGCGCGTTGTGGTTTTTTTACTGTTAACCTTTAAAAATTAGTTGAATATTGAAATATTTTAAAAATGTCTACCGAAGAAGCCACACTTTTAAAAATGGCAAGTTATTTTTGTTTGGTTTCATTTTTTGTTTTATAAAAGTTGCGCGCGCGATCAGTGTGTGTGTAGTAACAGTGTAATTGCAGTTGTTCTTTCTACAATTGTAATTTCTGTTTGAAGTTTATATATCATTTATTTACTAATTTATAATTTCAAATAGAATGTTTACAAAGAAAACCCCCAAAAACCGACAAAAATTGTCTCAACAAAGGATGAAGCTCAAACGGCTTCTTTAACTGCACCAGCATCAACACAAACTCAAACTCAAACCCAACAAAAAAGTAACACAACCTCGATCCAACCCAGGTAAATTATTATAAATATAATATTTTATATATTTATTTTAATCTATTTAAATCAAAGACCATCTTTTTTGACATTTAGTTCTAGTGGACAACAAAACCTTGTTCAGGTGCAACTTCCTTCCACTCCTCAACAAAAGCAGGATCCAGTAACGATCCATCCTGCTCCTTTACCTATTCAACCAGCGCCACTCACTCCTCAACATGCTGTTCAACAGACACAACAAGTTCAGCAACATACTCCGTTAAGAACCAATTCATTATCTGCTACGACGACACCTCAGACAACACCAAGTGGTAAACCTCCCGTTGGTAGTGAAGAATGGCATCGACAACGTCGTGAAAATCACAAAGAAGTTGAGCGTCGTCGTCGCGATACGATCAACGCTGGTATTAATGAATTAGCCAAAATTGTACCTGGTTGTGAGAAAAATAAAGGAAGCATTCTTAATAGGGCAGTTCAATATATCCAACAACTTAAGGAGAATGAAGCTGCGAACATCGAAAAGTGGACATTGGAGAAATTGTTGACAGATCAAGCCATTCAGGAATTACAAACACAAGTGGAGATGCTTAAAACTGAAAATGGAAGACTTAGGGTAGAATTAGAAGAACTACAGGGTCCATCAAAAAAGAAGCAGCGAACTGATTGATTTAATAACATTTTAATATTAAATTTTTAAGGTGTTGGTCGATATTGTAGTTTAGAAATTTGGAAGCTGACTCATTATCTTCGGAAATTGAGTATAATTTTTTTTTTGCAGTATATGATGTTTTTTTTTGTTGGTGGACGTTTGCTTCCATATTATTTTAAAAAAAATTTTTGACATCAGATATAGTTTTGTTTTTTTTTTTCCTTTTTTTTTTATATGATATATGTTTGATATGATACTATATAGTATGAATGTTTCTTTGATTACAGTTACAATTATACTAATATCTATTGATGGCCTTAAATATGTGATTTTTTATGAGTTGTGTTTAGTAAATCCCATGTGTTTTTTTTTTGTAAATTTCTTAGAGGGTAATTCTTGGGACTTTTATCAAATTCTTAACACAATAAAAGTATTACAAATTCCCTTTCTGATATCCAAAAGTATAATACAAATAATTTCAATATTGCTTAAATAAAAAAACAATAAATTTAGCTTATATTTCTTTAAATTTGAACCAAATGTTTAAACATTGTTTAAAAGTTGTATTGAGAATAATTACCTCACATCAATATTGTCACATTTTTATTATCACTTCAGATCATTTAAAAATGTATTAAGATTTTATATTTGACCGCTTATCAAAATGCGCTTGAGAATTAAATTTTTGTATATTTTTTTCTTTGCAGCAGTTTGCTCCGTATTTCCTTATATGCCCTTGTTTCTCTCTAAAGCTTTATTGATAAAAAAAGAACAAATCGGTTTTTTACTTTCGATAACTCCTTTTGTTGAATTTTTCAGTGCTGCAATATGGACAGTTCGTATATATTTTCCTTTAGTTTTCGGTTACTCTACAATACTAAATTATAAGTTCTTTTAGTTTTTTGCCGATAAATTCAACGCGCATAGATTTGTACTTTTAATTTGTATAGTATTCGCAGCTAGTATTACAAGTAGTATTCCTTTATTTGGAAAAGTTGTTGGCTTTGAAGGACTGTTGTTCCTTTTCTTCTTTTATGCCTTATTTAACGGAGGAATTTCTCCTTTAGTTGATAATTTTACAATAGGTAGATCTTTTTTTTTAAAATAAATCAGTCAATATTATGGTTAATATTATATGTTTTTTTTATCTATTCATATTATCTAGGTACATTAAAAAAGGAAGGAAAACAAGCAGAATATGGTCGGCAGGTACAGTCAACAGCGTGTTCATCATCTGTTAGAATAACCGATCAAATAAATCATGTGCAATATGTGAATCGAAGATAATACCTTTAATTTATATGTCGACTCTCAATTAAGAAAGCGAAATTATATTAAAATTTTATAATTTGGTTATAATAATGAAGGATTTTCTTTAGCAATTTTTATCGAATTGAGCAATAATTAATTAGTTGATCTTTTATACATTTCGATCAGCGTCTTTGGGGAACTTTATCTTGTGGTGTAGCTGCTTCGTTTTCAGGTATTAAAGTGAATTGAAAAATCAGCATTTTTGATTTTTCTTAAGTTTATTCAAGTTACTACTCCGATAATTTACTAATTGTTTCCTCATCGAATTTAAAGGACTATTAATTGATTTAACTGATATTCACATGATATTTATAAGTTATTTATGTATGGTTCGTATCACAATAATAGTTCTTCATTATAAATGAGTATCTGTGAAACTTAGCTAAATTATTTTGAAATAACGTAGATGGGAGGACTTACTGGACTTATAATTAGTACGAGCACGGATGATTTTAATGCTTGTCGAAAGGACATTAAACTTTTAAGTAGCGATAATTTAGAACTAGATTCGATAGTTAATGACGATAATACTGATGTTTTAATGAATTCTGCAAATATTGAAGAAAGTAACACAAAAAAATCTAACAAAGACATTTCTTTCTCGAATTTATTATTACGGTTACTAGAAGATCCACGATTTTTGTTTTTTCTTTTTATTACGCTTTTAGTTACAATTGTGAAAGCTGTAAGTGCGATGTATCTTTTGTTGTATCTTTCAGGTATGATTTTTATTTTAGGCTGTAGTTATCTCATGTTTTAATGTTTTAATAATAATATATGTTTATCAATATCAGAAACTTTTGACGCTAGTGGAACAATAATGGGCTTCACCGTTATCTCGGGAATATCTTTAGAAATTGTATGTTTAAATTATACTAAAAAGCTTATGGAATTTTTCGGACCTCGAAATATGATGATCGCAGGTCAGCTTGCCCTCATTATCAGAACTGGTTTATATGGATTTCTTGGAAATAATATGAAATCATGGATGGCATTACCTATAGAGTCGGTAATAATATCTTTTAGTTTTATTGGTTTCTTTTAATATGAACTTACTTATTTAAAAATTCAAAAGTTACAAGGAGTTACGTTTGCATTAATATGGACAGCTGGAGTAGAAATTACCAGCAGCCTTGCTCCAAATACATTGCAAGCAACGTATATTGGCATTTATTATGGAACTTTCCAAAGTTTATCTTCCGGAATCGGAGCAATTATTGGAGCTGCTATCTATTCTAGAAGTCCTATCTTAATGTTTCAGTCTATGACCGCATTGGCAATCTTTACTTTGATGTTATACATATTTGCTGATATATTTATCTTTCAAGCTAATAAGCATAAATATTCGATACTTAATAGAATGGGACAGGAAGAGACACAATAGTAATTTCCGGATAATAAATTTATTAGCCAATAGCCACCCTGAAAGTGTAACGCAAACATCGTATATACGATATGTACTTTAAATTAAATAAAGTGTAAAAAAATTTATAAATTATAGAGGATTAGATAAATTGAATCCAAATCTGATAAGCATATTCATAAAGTTTATCATTTCTATTTACTTTTTAACTTATCATTCAATGACCCTGCTTCACCTTTAACCCAATTTTGGTATTCCAAAGGCCTATTCCAATTGCGATCGTAGCAATAGAATTTCATTAATTCGTACGGTTAACATATTGAAAAATCTTGCATGTCTATCAATAGATATTTATTCATTCGTTGTTCATGGATAATATTTAAAAGATTTTAAAAAGTTGCCTTCGTCGATTTTCGTAAAAAAAAAAAAAAAAAGATTATTTTAAAGCCGATTTAGTAGCATCAGGTGACCTAGAGTAGAAGTAGTTTTTTTTTTATAACACGGATAATAGTCATAATACCTTTTTGCTATTACGAGGTATACATGTACACTTAAATATTTATGTTCAAATTCATATTTCCTTAACTGTTATCATTTTCTCGCTTCTCCTTTGCAAATAAACCACATAGGAAGCTTTTATAAAATTTCCATTTTTGATAATCAAATTATAATAATCGCGAGGAATTTACGCCAGATATGTTTATTGTAAACGCGAATGGTTCGCGTAAAAACCGGGCTAGGTCGCGTGATTATAATTTCAAATATGTATATACAATATACTTATAAATTTAATCATTATTTACTAAATTCGAACCCTACGCAAAATATAAAGATAAGACTCTCCTAACGGGGGTCGAGGTGCATTCACTACTTTGTTATCGTTATACAAAACCCATCGTTGGTCTTTGTATATATGGGCTACATAATGACCACAATGTAATGATGTACCTTTATGAGAGATAACACATTGTAATCGATAATTTGCAGGTAATATTGAGTCTGAAAATCCGAATAAATAAATTAATAATTGTCAAACTTATTAATATAAAGGTGTATATAATAAGCACATGCCTCCGGATTGTATCGGTAAATCTTCATTTGAATCCTCTTCTGGATGATTAAAGAGCCATTCAATAGCCCTTTCAACATTATTGTTCTATAAAGGATGAATAAATGTAATAAATAAAGAAGAAATAAAAATATATATATCAATTCTAAATAACGGATAATAAAAGGATGCAAAACTGTTTCTCCTAAAGCTTTTTTGGCCCGATTTTGAGTGAATCCCATGTCTGTTAATTGAGCGATATCAGATTCAGAAGGTCCAATAGTAGATGAACTTGAGATTGGAATATCAATATCTTCGAGATAAAATTTTCAAAGGATTAGTAAAAAACAATTTCAGTTGAGAATTTTAATTAAAGCAAGTTATTACCTGGATCATCCATATGTTCAAATAGCCAATTACTAGCTATTTCAGCTCCATTATTTCCAGTAGCAATCAAAGCCTTCTTGCATCTGGTTTCAGGAAATCCCATCACAAGTAATTGATTAAGAGCCTCTCCATCAATGATAGGTTCCGAAGTATCTGATGTAGATTTAGAATTTTAAAAAAAAATCTTCTCCATACTACAGTAACAAGAGCATCAGAATATACGACAAACAAACCAGCAGATTTTTCCTCAGGTAAAAGTTCCTCATTTTCTTGTTTTCCATGAGCAATATAATTGTCAAAATTTAAAATCTCTTTGTCAAAAAGAATAGGAACACCTACAAGTATTAACAAGCAAGATTATTTATATCGTTTAGATTAAGCAATGTGAGCTATAATATTCCTTACTAATTTTACGAGAAACCCAATTTTCATATTCAAATCTTCGTGTCTGAACAATTAAAACTTCAGGAAATGTCACAAATGTCATATTTCTGAAATAAATAAGACCCGTATAAGTTAACCATAACAATGAAATCGGAGAGTTAAAGGAATATTATGCATCCTTACGTGACAGCAGAAGTTTTTTTATTGCAAGCTGGGCATGAATATTCAATCATAGAATCTGCTGTAAAGGATTCTAAACATTGTTCAAAAGTTACAGGTTCATATATTTCTTCAGAACCTTCCTCCGCCGATTTAATTTTACGTGCTGGTACAGGGATTGATATACTTGATTCGTTGTTGTTACTGTAACGCACCCGTTTACACTCTAAACATTGCAAACGTTGTTGTGTCATAAACTTAAAAATCTTGGTTGGATCATTCTCCGGATTATTATGCTCTTTTCTCTCAATTGTTGTAATAAGATGTTGAAAGAATTCAAAAGCGTCCTGATTGATTGCAAAAGCAAATTAATAAAAAATTTTTTAAATGATCATATTTAATTTCAATTCTTTTCCAACCTGCTGTCGCATAGTGGCAAATTCTTTATGATCTTTTCCGATTAATGTTTTAAACATAGCAGGTGTGATACCATCCTGCCCACGGATTTTACTTTCCATTTCATCCGTCTGAACAGGTTGAGAATAACGACCGCTTAGTAAACCATCTGCCAACTTGGATAATTGACATTGAAGACAATTTGCCGGATCTAGCGAACATTGCAATTGATGCTCCATCATTGTTGGATAATATCTTTTTTTTTTTAATTGCTTTTTAGTTTTGAACGAATGGACTTTAAATTTAAAAAAAAAAATTCCAATTAGCTTATTTGCATACCTTTGTTGAAAAGCATCCAGAGAGAAAACGGCTTGAAGAACAGAAGCCATATAACAACTTCCCCCCATAAATGCTTTGTTAGTCTATGAATATCAACAGTTATTCATAAATAATTTATTGTAAATTCTTTTACCTATTTCCCAAATTTTTTATACCAGTGTAACCAGGACCAAATAATGGTTCTAGATCTTCACCATCCTCATTAGTCATACTAAAGTCAAATTTGAGATTTTGCTCAAGTTGCTAAAAAAAGATTTCATAATAAATCAAGTACTCTCACAAAATAAATAAAAAAAATTGTGATCTGTAATCAAATAATTCACACCAATTCCGTTAGGTTCTTTTCGGTTTTTTGTTGTGATTCAACGTTTATCCCAAAATTAGCCAAATGTTTTCCTAAAGCAGGATCCAACTTTGGGTCATCACACAAATAGCAATAAATATCTATGTGAAATGCGAAGTAAGATACTATTTCAAATCACAATTTATAAACAAATTTGCCTTTAATAAATTAATACCTGCTCCTTCTGGAGTGATTGTTCCAAGTTTGCAAGATATTGGATGCTTAGTTTTAACGAAATGGGCTAACCCATGTCCATTTCCACCTGTTCCCCCATATTGTTGTCGTCCACAACCAAGGTTACCACAAACTAAGCAAAGCCAAAGATTCTCCTTTAAATCACAATCATTACAATGTGTTAAAGCTATATTATAAAATATAAAATCAAACGAATTAGATAAATCATAAATACTAATTATTAAAATAAATTTATTATATTATTTGATTTACCTTGTGATTCTAATTTTCTTGAAGGATCCTGTTCTAAATTTCGTGTATGATCACACGCAGTAATTTCTTCCTCCCACGCTTTTATTTCAGACTGTTTTGAAGCAGATAACGAAGTCATGACTGAATCAATCATGATAGGTAACTACGTTGAAAATTATTCAACTTTTTGGGTCAATAATTAAAAAATTAATAAATAAAANAAAAAAAAAACAAATTTTAATTAATAAACTACATTTCCAAGGTTTTTATCAATTTCCGCACCACCACATGCATAACATTTGACTCGCGTAACAAATTCATATTTATTCTTGTCAGATTCTGGTAGAATCGCGAGTTTACTGATTTTTTGGGGCGGTTCTTCAGTTGCATCCGCCTATAAATTAAAACAAATCCAAAATATCAATATCAATACATTACAGAAATGATTAAGCATACTTACTCTTTTCAGCTTATCTTTTAAAAAACGATATATGTTTAAAACTAGAGGGTGTCTTGTCTTTTGATAATGGGTTTGAGCATGGTGACGTTCGGGACTATTACAACCCGCATTGAAACAAGTTAAACAAACATCGATGCCTGGCGCTAAGTCCTATTTAATAAATTAAATTAAACAAAAAAAAAAAAAAAAAAAAAATAGAACCAACCCCCAAAAAGCGTAAAGAAATAATTAATTTGAAATTTGGTTATACCTGCGAATCAAAACAAAGCGTACACTCCTCCTTATGAACTTGACTGAAGGTGGAAGGAGCTATCAGATTCGAACTCAAAATATGCGGACAAGACTCCATTTCGATTGATAGTTGAGAAAGTATTATTTTTACGATTTATATGTACAGTATATACTCGACAATCACGTGATGCTAAATCGCAGTTATGTGGCACAGCAGCCACATGTATTTGAATTTAGGTTGAATTGTGCTATTCAATTAATGATCTATAATGAAAGTTATTTATATGGTAGAGTTGAATTTTTATCCAATATTTAGCAATTTGAAATTTGAATAAAATGGTGTAAAATTTAATAAAATATATATAAATCATTTTGTTCCAATTTGAAATAAATAAATGTTAAAAATATTGAAAATTTTCTTCATTATAAGATGAAAAATATTCTAAGATAAAGTTTAATATAAAAAAGCTAAATTATGAATTATAATTTAAAGATAATTAAATTTATTTCAATTTTTATTAATTTAATTTATAATTCCATATTTATTTATTTATTTTTTGCCAAGTTAATCAAATTTCAGCCGAAATTAACATAATTTTGGCTGAAATTATATAAATTATAAATTTATTAAAGCATAACTCCACCAATATTGATGCTAGAATAATAAAATTACCACCATTCAGATTTTCTTTGTGAGATGAATTAATAATATAAAGATTATTGTAATCCAATCATTGGATCATATTTTATTTCCAAAATTTGTTAAATGTTTGTGTAATTGTATCTCTGTCAATATTGATATTATTAGAAAGATGATATTTATATTATTCAATTTGTCTTAATGAGAGAATTCGAATGGTATAAATTTTATCAAAATCTAATTACTAGATCTCAAGTAATTTGCAATTTTGTATTTTATATAAATCATATGATTGGAATTATGAAATTGCAGATTACTATACATAATTCAATTCAAAATTCTGCAATATTGCAGATTTAAAAAAATAATTGCAGTATCATTTTTAGATTAATCATACTTCTATATAATTACCAATTTTGATATAACGAATCTGGTAATTATATAGGGATCTGACTATACTTAGTGATTATTTATATTAATATGATTAACTATGCCTAAAACTATATTTATACTATGATTATTTTGATTAATAAATTCCTCTATATTACTATTACAATTATTATTAGTAAACCTATCTTTGAAATCCTTGAAATACTTGTATATCTTCTTATCATATATTTTTTTTTTAACTTATATTATATATTCTATTAAGTATACATAAACCTGTTGTAATTTTCTATTTAATAAATCTTTTTACTATAAAGTATCCCTTTATTATAACTTAAAAAAATCTAATTAAATGATCCTTGATGAGATGATTAAACTTATTATATTTAACTAAGTTTAGAACTTTCTGTAAGTGCAATTTGAGCAACTGAAGCATAAATCTTGTAACTGAATTTCAAAAATTTAAATAACTAACATTTGGAATACCAAATTCTATTATAAAATACCTTGATAAAAATAATTCATAATTATTATTAATATCTATTTAAATTACAAATAAAAATTTATATTATAAACTAATAATTAAAGTAATACAATGCTGCTAAATAAAAAATAATTATGATTAAATAATTTTTAGGAATTTAAAAGTAATTTGGATAAGCTGATCCAAAAGTAATTTAATAATATTTAAAGAAAACTATAATGTTACTTATAAATAAGAAAAAGAAGTAAAATAAGAAATTCAGTCAATTAATAACTAATAAAGATTGAAAAAGAATTTTTAAAGAAAATAAGTAAGTATATTACTTCTCAAAAAAAAATATTAAGTAATTATTTTAATAATAATGAAGAAAAGACCAAAGAAAACTGAAATAAGATAAATAAATTATTGCAATTTAATTATTTAATATTAAATTTATCATAAAATTTATTTATTTAATTAATACAGTTAGACCCCTATATAATTACCTCCTATATAATTATACCTTTTTATAAGCATCTATTTTTATGTAATCAACTTAAACCTCTTTTTTAATCACATACATATTATAATTACTATTACCAAAAATAATTGTAATATACATATTAGTTTTATTAATATAAAAATCCCTTTATAATCATATAATTTCTGATTGGCCATAAAATTTAATAATCATTTAATTTTACATAATATTTATTTGTAATAAAAAAATTTTTACAAACTATTTTACAATAAAATTTTATAATTTATGTATAATTGTTGATTTAAAAATAATTGTTTTTTAATTTATGTATCTTCCTTTATGATGCTACAATTATTTTTTTAAATTCGCAATATTGCGAAATTTTGAATTGAATTGTGCATAGTAATATGCAATTCCACAATTCCAATTACATGATTTATATAAAATACAATATTGCAAATTGCTCAAAATTTAGTGATTAAATTTTGATAAAATTTATATCATTCAAATCCTCTCATTAAAATGAATTGAATGGTATAAATATCATCTTTTTAATATCAATATTGATAGAGATACAATTATACAAATATTTAACAAATTTTGGAAACAAATTATGATCTAATGATTGGATTTTAATAAAATTTATACCATTTGATTCATCTCAATAAGAGAATTCAAATGGTAGTAATTTTATCTTTTTATCATCAATATTGATAGAGATAAAACTAGATAAACATTTAACAAATTTTGGAAACAAAACATGGTCCAATAATTGGATTTTATTAAATTTTTTCAATATTGGTAGAGTTTTTTTTTTTATTATTTAACAGTATATTTTATTTAATAAAATTAAAGTTACATGATACAAAACTAAAATAAATATAAACAAAATATATGGATCTCGTTTCTATCTAGTTTACATAAAATAAGAATTTAAAAAGTAAAATTAATCTAAATGCTTACGCTATAAATCTAATATAAAAACATACCCAATATACTACTTCAAATGAGAGGTAGCAACCAAATCGATCATCCAAAAAGTATCTTCAATATTGGTAGAGTTTTTTTTTTTTTTTTGTTTTAACAGCATATTTTATTAATTGTAATTGTAATAGAAAATAAAACACAAAATACATAAAAAATAAAATATATGGATCTCATTTCTATCTAGTTTACATAAATAAGAATTTAAAAAGTAAACTAATCTAAATGCCTATGCTATAAACCTAATATAAAAACATATCCAGTATACAACTTCACAATGAGAGTTCGTAACCAGATTGACCATCCAGAAAGTATCCCCTCCAATCCCTTAAAATAAGTTAAAGGAGAGCTGAAACCTAATTACCCAAACTGTCAGATCCATCAGATGGACCAATTGGTCCAGAAGGTTAATCCAGGGAGTTCTGAGAGAAAATGCCTTAAATAGCAAGTCTGGAACAGGGGCTGAGGTCGGCGATGGGAGCCTTGAAACCTGAGCAGTGTCAGCAAAAGCACGTGACAAAATAACGTCTTTAGCGGGAAGCTTAGACGCTATGATGCAACATCGAAGAAGCCAAGTCTGGTGGAAGAAATCACGTTGCAATTTCACTATCGCAGAGCAGATGAAATTCTTGGAGAAAAGAGCTGAGAAACTATTAGAGAGACAAAAGGAAGTTAAACCACAAGGAATAAAACTTTGGAGGAAAAGTAAAGGCCAATTCGGTAAAGAATCTGGAGTAAAGGTCCAGAAGTCTAAAGAGAGAAAATTAGAACAGGAAGGAAAGTCTGAGACATCCTTGTTATGCTTTTTTGACCATGAAATGGCGAGCGAGTTCAGTAGTGTCAATTTAAACTGCTCAAAAAGAAAAGGGAAATTGTTATGAGGCAAGGGAAGAGCGTTCGGAAGAGCGTTCACCGAAAAATCAACTGAACATTCCACCAAATAAGAGAGAGATTCAGGACAAGAGCCACAGAAGAAACACATTCTTTTGCTGGAAAGATATCGAGGGCAATGTGTTAACAAAACGTCCATAGTGGGAAGTTCAAAAAATTGAAGCTTATATCGAAAAGAAGAGTGAGCTATACGTCGCTCCTGAGCTTTAGAGGGAGAAAGATTTGAAACAGGAACAAAGGAAGTAAGAACTGACCAGGATAAAACCCAATCAATGGAAGATACCAAAGAAGATATAAACTCAAAACGAGATAGAGATAAAAATTTAGAAAAATTAGAAAAGGAAATATATTGATTAAACAAAAATCTGAAAGAAAATTCTAGTTTAAGCTGTAAATAGGAAATGCACACAGCAAGGGAAGAATCAAAGTTCAATTTGACTTTGTTTAATAAAGGGAAATCAGGTTGGCGCGTTAAATCACATGCCAAAGAATCGGTATGATTGTGTATAAAATCATCGGAATGTGAAGTGACTTTATGCAAAGTAAAAGTCAAAGATTTGGAAGTAAAAAATTTAACAAATTGGGACCAAAGAAAAGAAAATTTAAGTTTGCGTAAAGAAGCAAAACTGGAATCCTCTAATAGGGAAGTAATACCACTAATTATAGAAGACGAGTCTGTGAAAAAGTGTACATGAGCATTGCAAGGGACAATAGAACAAATTAAAATAATGGGAGCGAGTTCAGAAATCATAAAATGAGAAACGGGGTAAGAAATAGGAAAACCAAATCCATCGAGCATAAGGCCGTCAGGAGTAACTTAAGTCTAAGCACAAGACATGTGTGGAAGATGATGAATAATTTTAAAAGATCCATCAACGTAAAAATAATAAACGTTGGAGGATGATAGAGAGAAATGCGAAGAATTCACCAGATTAAAATCTGGAGAAACAGTGGGAGAAGGAACTTGAGCAAAATTTGGGAGAATAGAAAGTTTGGAAGATAAAGAAGAAAGTTGCGAAGAAACAGTCTTAATAGAGATCTTAAAGGCCACAATATCCAAATGTTTCAAATGATATTTGGAAATAGGAGGTAGGACTACAGTAAAAGTTAAATCAATAGAGAACAAGCAAAAAATATGCCCAATCTTCTTTTGCCTAAAAGGCGTGAGGGAGACATGGCTGAACGAATTCAAAGAACAACCTGAACATTGTTATAAAGATAAAAGTTGAAAATCCGGATATGAGAGGAAACCTTGGGAGGAGCAGGAATCTAGTGATCAATAAATGCGGTATGAGACCGTGGAGCGTATTTGAAAATACAACCAAAGGTAGTACACCTGAAAATGGTGAGCCAATTAGCCACCCAGTGAGAACTGAAATATTTACTCGAACGGTTGAAAGGGATGGTTTGATAGGAGACATCCAAAATAGAGACGTCATCCATGATAAACTGAGGCCGGAGGTGACAAGAAACAGAGGGGTTCACACAAATAGTTGAAGCAACGAGAGAGTACCACCTCGGGGGAACAGATTGATGATGTCAATATTGGTAGAGTTATACTTTAATAAATTTATAATATATAATTTTAGCCAAAATTATGTTAATTTTGGTTAAAATTGTAGAATCAAACCTTAATTTCCACAATTATCCATAATATCATGGATCTATCTTTACTTTTATGTAATTACACTTCTATATAATCACTAATTTTGATATAACAGATCTGGTGATTATAGAGAGATTTGACTGTATATAGAATTTCTGATGATCTAATAATATCTACAGAAAAATTAACAGAAAAGTAATAAATAAAAAAAATAAATCTTTAAATTAGATCCAAAAAAAAATATTAATAATACTCTTATCTTTAGGGAATATATACTAAATAAGATATATTCAAAATTTAAATATATGTTTTAATATTTTTATTGGTGTACAATATTTTTAGATTGAAGAAAATTATATAATAAACCAGAATTTTTATGATGCTATAATTAGGAAATTTTTTTGGAAAATATATAGTAATATATATTTCTTCATTATTATTTATCACATTAATTATAATATGTAATATATATTAATAATAATCACATTTATCAAGTAAATTTAATGTGAATAAATAGTGATAAAATATCAGAATTTAACTTAAATGATAAATATCATTAAATATTTAAACAATAAATATCAAATTTAATAAACACTAATAAATATACTAATAATAAATAATTGAATAATAAGAAATATAAATAATAAAAATTAAAATTAAACCAATATGATAAACATAGTGTTTTATAAAGAATAAATAATTCTTTGCATTTATTTTATTATATAAAATATTGGAGTTTGCTATTTATCACCGCCGGTGATCATCACCGGTGTTTTCAAATTTGGTAATTTCCGGTAATTCCGGCCAAAATTTAAGTGATCGACAAAACAATTTCCATTTTTGGAATCTTGTGTAACACAAATTTCAATTTCGGAGAGAAATAAAATTGCCTTTTTCGGATCGTGTAACGTTACCTAAGAATCCATAAAAGGATATTCCGACCAGCGTTAAAGGTTTGGCCAAAATTAAGAACGTGACGACTAACATGTGACGAATAGACTTTCACACCTCGAAAAAATTCTAAGTCCCTGAAATAAATAGTAAAAATTGAAAACTGGGAGATGTGACACGGTGTGATGAATTATTATATATATAAAGTCACGTGATTACCGGTGATGATCACCGGCGGTGATTCATAGCAATTTTATAAAATATTATATAAAATAATGTAAAGCTAAACTAAATAAATTAAATAAAAAAATGTAATAATAAAAATAAGAAAAAAATGTTAAGTAATAAAATAAAAAATAATAATTATAATCATTTTTTCAACTGAAGAAGGTTGTAAATGAAAGCCTAAAAAAATCACAAATAATATTAAACTTAAAATTAATTCAGAAATAGAACAAATTAAAATAATTACTATTATTAATTAAATAATTTATTATATATTTTAAAACTTGTATTATTAAATATCATTTTATGTTTAGGTAATTTTATTATTATTAGTAGATTTATTTTTGCTATAATTATTGGGCATTTTTTTATATAAGACAGATGTTAAATTGCTAAGCTTAATTTGATTATTTTTATTAATTACATCCTAATTTTGACTTTAATTAATAAAATTAATTTTTAAATAACAAAATAAATTTGATAAATATCCTAAATTTTTTTAATCACAATTTTAACAGTTTTCTAAAGACTTTAAGAATGTGGTAATTCAGATTTAATAAAATATTACATACAGATGTAATACTGTATAAATATATATATTATTAAATTTTTTTTTACTAGTATCATTTAGCAATGAAAATGCAAAACTAGTAATATTTTCTATTATGGTACTTTTAGTGAACAATCTATTATAACTGATTTTATTTTAGGATATCTTTTGAGTTTTTATGTCTATTACTTGCTAATTGCAATCTGCATGTTTTGAAAATAGCAGTTCAGAATGCTAAGACATAACTTCTTCTCATATCTTTTATTTTTTATATGAGCTATCATAAAATAAAATTAAAATTAAATATTTAAAAATTAACAATTAACTGACAATAATTATTAGAGAATGATATTTTCTACTAAAAATATTAATTCATTCTCATTGACCCAATCTGTAAATATAATTCAGATAGTTTGAATTTAGCTAATTTTTTAAGAATTATTTATATTCATTAAACTTTAATCACATGTTATTTTAAAAAAAATTAGTGTATACTATACTATATCCATCCTATATCATTAGTAATATTTTAATATAAATTACTCTGAAAGTCTAATAATACTATTTATCAGTAATTTATTAATAAATAATTTATGCTAGTATAACTAGTTACTAGATATTTATATTGTTACTATGTGATTATTATTGATAAAACAGTTACTTAACACTACATGACCTCATAACTATGATACTATCATGCCTTACATATATTTGCAATAAGAATATAATCAGTAAAATTGTTGAACTCCACTTAACAATTTTTACCAATTACATTGCTTATTGCAAATACAACAGTTACTCAGCACTTCGTGTTAAGTAACTATTAAATATTTATATAGTATTATATCATAAATATTTATAATATTTATGTTTCTATCATAATACTTTGTATATCTACAATAATATAATATTTACGAAATACTATTGATGAAATACTCCGTAGGTTTACAGAACTATAATGGATTACAGAGTACTACAGTCAAAATACTTCTTATATTTACGTGACTATAATAATTATGTAGTACTACAGGTAAAATACTTTGCAAACTTATATTAAAAATGAAATATTTCATATACTTACAGATCAAAATATTTACACATTATTACATATCAAAATACTTTAAAAATTCATATTAATTTTATTTACCATAATTAATTTTAATCAAATATAATATTATGTAAAATTATGCATAACATTTGTAAATTTATGAATAAAATATATTTATAAGTTTTAACAAAAATAAAAGTACCCAAAATTATACAGATGAAATAGTAATTAAATTATGACCAAATTATTCATTTTTTAAATATAAATAATAAATACAAAAATTAAGTAAATAAATAAAGCAAATTTCTTATGCAGCCGAAATTATCTTTCAAATACAAATAATAAATACAAATAAATAAAGCAAATTTTGCGGCCGAAATTATCCATCTTTCAAATACAAATAATAAATACAAAAATTAAGTAAATAAATAAAGCGAATTTTTTATGCGACCGAAATTATTTATCTTTCAAATACAAATAATAAATACAAAAATTAAGTAAATAAAGCAAATTTCTTATGCGGCTGAAATAATGATCATTAGCTAATTTAATTAGCTTTAAAATGAGATCACAGTCAAAATAAATTAGCAACAGTAATTTTTTTAGAAGTTCTGAAAATATATAATAAAACAACTTTATAAAAGTAATAAAAAAGTAATAAGAAAATAACTTTACAAAAGCAACAAATTATTTTATTAAAAATTTAGAATTTTAAAAACCAATATACTCAAATATTATCATTTAAGTATGCATTTTGTCCAAGAACATTTAGCAACAAAATTGCATATAGCCAACATGTTAATATTTGTCAACTATTATTATTTAGTGGTAAAGAATTGGACCTTATTACCGATGTTAGTAATATATCATTAGACAATGAAGGATTTTCTTCAGAAATTAACATAAATGAAATTAACAATCATGAAAATAAGGTGATAAAACCTGAAATATAATAATCAATTTTTATTAAAATTTCATATAATTTTTAATGAAAATACATTTTAACTTGATGATCAACTTTACTTATATTATAAAAAGTAAGTTAATTATCAAAAAAAAAATGTTTATATGAGACTATAATTGTACAATGATTATCTTAATTTATAGATGACCGGTAACTTGTTGCCGGACACTGTACATATTGATCAGATTAATAATGACCGAATCATGCCATTTTTTTTAAATTTTCAACTATTTATTATTTTAGTTGTACAAATCAGAATTTTTGCAATGAGTATTCTCATACTTGCAAAAAATTCTGAAAAATATTAAGTATAGAAGTTTATTTATTATGATTGTAAGTACAGAATAATATATTAATTTATATTACATTAATATAAAATAATTAGCATAATTTGGGTAGAATAAAGTGACTGTATAATATTGATTATCCTTTGTATATTATATTAATATATATTATATATTGCTTAATACTACAAAAAAGTTATATAATAAACTCTTTATTAATCAACATGATTAAAAATACATTATGCAATATATTTTAGATATATACTAATATATAGTAAAATAATAGCAGTTTAAAAATATATATAACAATATTAATTTAATTGAAAAATATATATTATTAATTAAAAATATACAGTTACTTCCAAAAAGAATGTAATATTTACAGTATAATATTAATCATTAATTATTATCAGCATTGTATATAAATACAAATAACTAACTAAAAAAAACCTAAAGTGATCTGTTCAGATGTATAGAAAATCCAGAAATAAGTATATGTTTTATATATTTATTTATGAGAATAAATGTAAATCAAATAAATTGACAAAGATTCAAATATATAGTTTAATATAGGTTTATAATAATTTCACAATACAAATTGATACATAATTAATTTATATAAATAACAGAAAAATGTGAAGGTAAAAGTATATATTTAACTTTAGACTTTATTAATAAGTTAATAGCTAAACTATCTAACTCCATCCAAAACTACTGAAAAGACTCTGAGCTAACTAGGTCTAAAACTCAGTATTTTTATATAAAAATAAATGTTAAGTAAATAAAATAAATAAAATAGATTTAATAGATAATATCATTTTTACCTTTTTCACCTGATGATCATTTATTGTGCTACAGAATAAGAAATCATATAGTGAATTTTTCTTTTCTTAAAATTGAGCTTCTGCGAAATTTATTGCAAGTATTTGTTATAGCTTAAAGGATTTAAGATTTCTTATTTTTCAAAAAATCAGATTCTTAATATGAAAAATTTATTCAATTCCATAAGTATTAAAAATAAAATAAGTGTTTGTTATTTTTTGAAAATAATAAGAAGTCATTTGAGATTTCATCAATTATTTTTTTTAGCAAAAGTGAGTGTCATGTTCAATTAATTTTCCTAGATAATAAATAGTATATAAAACTTAGTGATATTACTTCAACCTTATGAATCATTGAAGTTATTGGTATAAATATTCAAATTTTGCTTGATGTTTATCCAACTGGTGTCCTAAAATTTTAGGAAGAATTATTAAGAAGAGTTCTAATTCAGTAAGTTTAGCTAATATTTCATCCATTTCAAAAATTTTAAAAAAGTATTAAATTTTTGTGAATAGTTAGACTATTTATATTATTAAAAAAATGAAAATCATATGAGTTGTAAATTATGTGATGTCACATATTTAGTCATAAAAATCATAACAGTTATAATAGTTAAATTAGTTTAATTCATTAGGAAATTTTTTCAGAGAATATATAGTAATATATAACTCTCCATCATTATTTATTATATTAATTATAATATGTGATATATATTGATAATAATCGAACTCATTGAGTGAATTCAATATGAATAAATAGTGATAAAATATCAGATTTTAACCTAAATGATAAATATTGATAAATATTTAAATAACAAATATCAAATTCAATAAACACCAATAAATATGCTAATGATAAATAACCTGAAATGATAAGAAATACAAATGATAAAAATTGAAATTTAACTAATATAATAAACATAATGTTTTATAAAGGATAAATAATCCTTTGCATTTATTTTATTATATAAAATATCATANAAAATAATGTAAAACTAAACTAAACAAACTAAACGAAAAAAATGTAGTGATAAAAATAAGAAAAAAATGTTAAGCAATAAAAATAAAAAATATAATGATAAAATAAGAAAAAAAATGTTAAGCAATAAAAATAAGAAAAAATCAAGTAATAAGAAGAAAAAACATAAAAATAAAAAAAAATGAAGTTTTGTAATGAAACGAATGTTACAAAACTTACATTTTCAATCCCAATTTATAGAAGTAAACTACAAAAAAGAAGAGATAATATTGATGATAATGATGATAATAATAATGATAATGTTTCTGAAAAAGAACCAGTAGAGGATTATGATGTCTCANAACTTNNATCAAGATTTCTTGATTAATTAGTGTACCATGAATTTTTAAATTGTCTATTGTTCCTAAATTAGTATAATATATTAAATGTCATGACTGGGAGGTGATAATTAAAATTTTCAATCCATTTTCAATCCATTTTCAAAATATTCAAATTTTTATTAGTAATTAATATAAATATTATTGATTTTTGTTCAATTCAAACTCAATCCAATTTTAATCCAATTTCAATCCAATAATTTGTTACATACTCACATCTGTTATTATTAGATTTCATTATACAATTATTATAAAATTATTACTTATTAGTTAATTACTCATTAGTTGATTATTTATTTGATTAATTGTATTAGTAATTCAAATATGATTCATTTATTCATAATTGCGTAAGTGCAAATTCGATATGAGGATTATATTTATAAAAAAAAATAAGATATCTAAAATATTTCAAAATTTTTTTTTAAATTTTCTAGAATAATAAATAATATAATGCCTTGCATTCGAATTCCTCAATCTCGTACAGTAAATTATTATAATTGAATTAGAACAATTTGGACAGATGAACAGTGCAAATACTTGCTTGATAAAATAAGCAGAAATGATAAATTTTGGAGTTTAGCAAATTGGAATCAAGCTGGGTTTTGGAGGAGTATTGCAGAGAGAATTAATGAATGTTTTGGCACTACATCAGGAATATTTTTAATGTAAAGTACTCCGAAAGTCTAACAATACCGTATATTTACGCAGTATTATGCCATAATTTTTTGTAATATTTATGTTTCTATCGTA